>OY856413.1:267200924-267490924 GCA_963693085.1 Alisma plantago-aquatica
TTGGCAAGTATGAAATAGCAGTTCATAACAGTATTACATGCCTTATTGGCTGAAAATAAACTAAAGTATTCCTATCTATAAAGGCAACACTTGCCCCAAGTAAGAATGCTTTACACTTTACATCTTGATATCATATATCTCAAAAGTGTTACAAGTTTACTTTCATGACACCTTTAAGTAGAGGTTTCAGTCGCCTCCTTCTTCTTTTGTTCTTCCAGGTAGAGAGGACAATTCCTTTTCCAATGTCCTAGCTTTTGACAATGGTGGCAATTTCCTTTCTTGGTCATGCCTCCCTTGGCCTTGAGAGCTGAAGATGGCTTGGACTCCTGGCTAGCTTCAGAACCTTTCTTAGCTTTGCCCTTGCCCTTGCGCTTGGACTTGCCTTTCTTGCTCGTGATCACCATCACGAACTTAGGCTTGTCCTTCTTCATCTGTAACTCGGTTGTCCTCAACATGCCCAACAACTCTGACAGTGGCCTATGAAAGTTGTTCATGTTGTAGTTCATCACAAACTGACTGTAAGATTCTGGCAACGATTGCAGTATCACGTCAGTAGCCAACTCTTGGCTCAGTGGAAATCCCAGTCTCTGCAGGTTCTCCACATACCCAATCATCTTGAGTGTGTGAGAACCAACTGGATCTCCTTCTGTCATGACGCACTTGAACAGCGCCCTAGAAACATTGTACCTCTCTTGTCGTGCCTGATCTTCATACATGTTCCTGAGATGCAGAATCATCTCTATGACACCCATGTTCTCATGTTGCCTCTGCAACTCATGGTTCATTGAACATAGCATCAAGCACTTTGCATCAATGGCATCATCAGAATGCTTCTTGTAAGCATCCCTTTCTGTCTTTGGTGCATTAGGAGCGGGTTCCTCTGGAATTGGAGTATCCAGGACATAGAGCTTACGCTCTTGAGTGAGAACAATTCTCAATGTCCGATACCAGCCGTGGAAGTTTGTCCCATTTAGCTTGTCCTTGTCAAGGACCGATCACAAACAAAAGTTGTTGTTGTTTGTTGCCATTTGAACTACAAAAGGAAAATATGCAATTTTAGTCCAAAACTCATTTTTGACTTATTTGATTGATTTGAAAGTTTGACGATATAATTAGGCCTTTAATTAATTATCGCTTCCACTATTTTACTTCAAATTGATAGCCCTCACTATCAATTCGGAAGATTGCAGCGTACAACCTTCTAGTGGGCAAGATCCTGAAATCCTCTAAGCCATGGACCAGCTAGGGCTGTCACCCACAACATAGATCTCTCAGGTAGGCAACTTTTTCCAATTGCATCATATGCAACTCTTGATAAGATGTCATCTACAACTCCTTGCAATGATCATCTCCATGCCTCAAGGTACTAGATCCCATCTAGATCACCTTATTAAGTCCAACCCAAAGCAAACACGATGAATATGTAACCTGCTAGGGCATACCCACACATTCATCCTTCACGCTTCCACGAGATAGATGGTGCACCACGCTAGGGCGTGCCCACACTTGGTCGATCAAGCTTTTCACGTGTGTCGCATTTGGAAGGCGTCTAAAACTTAATATTTTAATGAGGGATTTGGTTTTATATACATATACATATCCAATCACCACAATACATAGTACGTATCATATACATGCTATATCCCACAGAAAACATGCACAAACGATAAAAAGCGATGATTATGGCCATCCTAATGTGATTCCTCAAGCCAAGAGGAATCACGGTCATCTAGGTCTACATCACATGCAACATGTACAAGATGAACTCTGTGCCTTGCCATACGAGTAGATCAACTCATCACATGAATGATCTGTACTCTCCAGCCAGTCGTCTAGGTGCCACCAGCCGATCGGTTGGCTCCTCCAACCGATCGGTTCGCCTGGTCGTCGTGCATCTCGTCATGTCCGCCACCCGCTCATCTCGCTTCTCGAACCGGTCATCAACCGATCAGTTCACTCCTTGAACCGACCGTCTGGAAGGTCAACCGATCGGTTCACTCCTTGAACCGATCGTCTGAGCAGTCGTCTTGATGTCCGCCGGTCTTTGACATAACAGGAAATAAAATCCTATTCTATTTATTACATTGCTTTAAAAGAGAAACCCCGATTTACATTCGGGGGGAGCAAAGGTAGGAAGAATCTCGAATTATTTCGAGTTACATCAGGAATAAGAGAGGGAAGATTGGTGCGCAGACCGAGATGCAAGCAACCACACACAACCAATCACAGATAGGGGTTTATAGGCCATAATCATGCTACACACATCCACCACAAAACTCGTTTAAGGGAGACGCGTATCGAGTGCATTAATAATACATATCATATATGTAATTAGGGATTTGTGGATTTAGGATTGGACATGCATAAAGCCGATATTATTCGCATCGCATGCAATAAATAAAGGCGACAAACCAAAATCGATCATATCGATTTTCCTAAAATATATAGCAGTTGACGTGGCTCTGATACCACTGTTGGGTTTTAGGGGAGACAGAGAAGGCAGCGGAAACAAAAATTTTCTCCCCCAACCCATACCAAGGAAACGCGTCAACGTCTATATAATAGGAAAGGATGGTTTGTGGAATCATACCTTGTCCCGAGGCTTGCTCGGCGAAAATACCTCGCGCAATGCGCGGTCTTCAACTCCGGACTTCGACGGTGTATGTGCAGCTCCTGGTCGCACCGGGACTGACAACTCCTACTCGAACCAGACTGTGGGATGACAGTTGTCCTCCTAAGCGGCAGTGTCCTCCCGCCTCTATAGTAGTCCACACGGACCACCTGGAACTCCACACTCCTTGTCCCACAAGTAAGTGGAAGGAGTCGCACCCTCCTGTTGACGTACTAGTCGCCAACACGCTCTCCTGCCTCCTGTTGCAACTGTAGTTGTCCTTCCCTTGTTGCACCTCCCTTTGCGGGAAGAACTTGCTCGGGCTCTCTCACGGTTACCAAAACCAGAGAGAACGACAACTTGCAGAGCAACTGGTTGCACTGAGCTGTACTGTGAGAAGCCCCCAATACCCCCTATATATAGGAGAGTCATGGGATAGGGTTCTCCATCCCGGGCAATGCGGGACTAAAAGCAGGAGTAGAAGGGTTCGGGATTTTTCATAAAAAGCAACCATCTCGCAACCTGAACTGATCGGTTCACTGCTGAACCGATCGGTTCAGCCATTGAGCCGATCGGTTGGACCTGAGCCGACCGTTTGGGGCACTCCAACCGATCGGTTGGTGCCCTGAACCGATCGGTTCATGGTCCTAATCCGGCTTAAAAAGACTTTCCTTGTTTCTTTCCCAATTGGTATCGAATACCAATATTATTCCCAATCAAATTGGGCAATTTGAAACCAAAGGAAAATTCTTGCCGACATGACTTTCCCAACTGGTCGGTTGCACCAGTTGAGCCGATCGGTTCAACCCTTGAACCGGTCATTTCAACCTGGGCATGAGCCGATCGGCCTGGACACTCCAGCCGACCGGTTCAGCAACCTCAGCCGACCAGTTCATCACATGAACCGATCGGTTGGGAGTACAGGTTGGACAAAATCAGTCAATTGCGATTTCAATCAATCCGATACTCCAATCAATGCGTCCAACACCTTGAACCATACGATATTGAGCCATCGACTGATTGAGTGTTTAATTGAACTACTAAACTCCTTTAGTAATCAATCTAAACATTGCTTTGTGGACAAAACTCCTCTTCCAGGTTAAATCCTATGTGTGTGACCCTGCAGGTCCATTTCACGTTGGCAGTGAAAGTCCATAACACTTATGACTTCACAAGCAAAGAGCGGTGCCTAGTAACACATCAGTGCTACCCAAGTGAAAGTAGAAAGTTGGAGAACAACTTTCATCCTACAATCAGTGAATGGTGTTACAGCGAATGTATAATTCCTTTGTCACTGATATCCCGAATGAACTTGAGGCATGGAACAGTCATCCTATCAACGTTCATTCACTTCCTTGATCTCAGAGTAGACTGGAAGAGATATGTATGACATCAGTATCATATATTGATTCACACATGTGTGCATGCCTTTCTCAATCCTACTCATCAAGTGGCCATGGATATCAAACTCCCTCAGGAGGGACAAATCCCATATCTATCACTCACCCCTCAAAAGCCCCATGTGTCAAAGCCACCTAATAATCACCTTTATAACAACCCATGTTTCAGGACTGCGTTTGATGATGTCAAAGTGTGCCCAACGACATGTGTTGAGTGCAGTGATTTCAGGTCTAAGAATCACACTCACCACCATCACTGTGAGTACTGACTGTGACTACCATCTCATGGTTCCATGTGTCAAACTCACGGTGGGTCTGTCCGGTACACTTGTTCTCTAACAAGTACCTATGTGTTTGGTTCAATATCTCTATATCATGACTAATGAGATTCTGTCATCAACCAACACCACAATCTAGTCTTGTGTGTCATTGTTGTCTATCTACCTTCCATAATGACATCCGACTAGGGACATAACAAGAATGTACAAACTCTTAGCATCCGTATGATCTCATCGTTCAGGTCATGAACGTGAAGGCATACGTCATTGAGTACTGTCATTCTCTAGACATTCAATATGTTCTATCACTATCTCATATGACTGAACCAGAAAGAATTGGAAGCTCACCTTTTTATGTTTATCAAATCAATCTTAATGTATCCCACCAATCATCACATGATTGGCTCTCAGGGCATACATACCAACAAGTATGTCTTCCTCTAGTCTTGATAGGATATCCACTGGTTCATCCTCCAATTCCTCGCTCTCAGTATCATCCACTTCCTCTTCTTGATAGATATGTGACCCCCGAACTTGTGTCCCAGTTCAAGGGCACTCTTTCAATGCTTCCACTGGGTCGGGCCGATGACGTCGAATGCCTTGCTGGAGCTGGTCGTGGCGGTAAACATGAGGACGAAGCTTCATTAGTTTTCTTAGCCCTTCACTCACGAGTTGGTGTGGTGATTTCAATATAATCCACCAGATTCTCCATCTCTTCTTCTTCTTCCTCCTCTTCTTCCCCCAGGTTGTTGTAGCTTGGATCTGAGAGGTGCTCGCTGGAGGGAGAGCGTAGCCAAGATGAGCTCATCGACGTCGACCATCCAAAGGAACGCGAAACTGAGTTGGACGGTGAGCAGGCGCTGCCGGACTGCTGTGAACCGGCCACTCATTTGGATCTTCTTTTACCACCGGTGAGGATGCTTGTGGTCTTCTCCACTCCTTTCTTGATTGCCTTGCCCATGCCCTTCATGATTGCAAGGTTCTTTGACGAGGAACGAAGCTTGCACTGGAAAAACGCAGCTCCGGGCTGATGGGGTGGAATATGCGTGTAACTGGAGGAATCGGTGGTGATGAACGGTGGAAATCAAAGCTAGAGGTTGGGGAAGACGATTAGGGACCAAAGGAACCTCAAATCTGGAGCTTGGGAGCAAGAGGAGGTGATTTGGGGGTGTGGGGGACTCGCCCTAATCGCCAGAAATCGCGGCACGGCCGTTCCGGTTCGCAAGAATGAGCGAGGGGTCGTGTTGGGTCGGGTAGATGTTAGGTTAATTTGGGCCAGCACGGCCGTGTTGGTTTTAAGCCAACACGGCCATTTTGGCCAAAACGGTCGTGTTGCCTGGGGCCAAAAATCTCCAATCAACCTGTAAAATGCGTCTTTATCAGCACGGCCGTTCCGTTTCAGCACGGCCGTTCTGGTGTGGTCCCAGCACGGCCATTTTGATCAGCACGGCCGTGCTACTCTCGTTTATGTCAAAACTTCAAAAAATTCATCAAAACACTCTTTGAAACTCATCGTTTAATCGTCATGAATGAGCTTTTCTTGGTGGGATATCCACCACCTTGACTGATTGTGCCTCAATCTTCAGCTTGGACCTATTCAACCTGTCATTCCATCAAAACTAAAAACAAAACTATCAAGCACAAGTGTGCGTGTGTGTATTTGTGTAAAACAAAACTAAAGTATCAAAAGAAGGGTTCGAGAATCTCAAACCACGTGGGTTGCCTCCCACTAGCGCTAAATTTTACGCCTTCAGCCAGGCTTATTAATTGTTGTGCTCCTTCATTTCTTTGGAACTTTCAAGAGATCTTTGTAGTAGATCCCTTTCTCATCCTCATCTAAGCATTCCTCTTCATCAAATTCTTCTTCTACCAGCATAACAACATCAAAGTCTTGGTTGGCCTTGTCTGGGCCGACTTCAACGACAGGTTTCAGCCTTTGCCCATTAACAGTGAATTCCTTAGCTCCTTCTTTTGCACAAATGATCACTGCCCCGGATGGGTACACCTTCTTGACAAGGTAAGGACCTTCCCATCTAGAACGAAGCTTTCCGGGGAAGAACTTCATCCTTGAATTGTACAGCCATACCCATTTGCTGGGCTCAAACTCTTTCTTCTTTATGATCTTGTCATGTAGAAACTTGGTTCTTTCCTTGTAGTTCTTTGACATTTCATAGGCTTCATGCCGAATCTCTTCTAGCTCATGCAATTGGAACTTTCTTCTCATTCCGGCACTCTCTTCATCAAAATCCATCTTCTTCAAGGCCCACAGTGCCTTGTGTTGCATTTCAACCGGCAAATGGCAACTCTTACCATAGACAAGTTTGAACGGTGTAGTGCCAATCGGGGCTTTGTATGCAGTCCTATATGCCCATAAAGCTTCATTGAGTCGAAGTGACCAATCCTTACGGTCCGGTCGCACCGTCTTCTCCAAAATGAGCTTTATCTCCCGATTTTCCAACTCAACTTGACCACTCGTTTGAGGGTGGTAAGGAGTAGCTACACAATGGTTAACTCCATGTCTCTTTAGCAGCCCTTCGAAGGTGCGGTGGATGAAATGACTCCCGCCATCACTAATCATAGCCCTTGGAATACCAAAACGGCTAAAGATGTTGGATTTCACGAAATCACACACCACCTTATGATCATTTGTTCTTGTTGCCACAGCCTCAATCCATTTTCATACATAGTCTACAGCGACCAAGATGTAGACATATCCGAAAGAAGGAGGGAAGGGACCCATAAAGTCAATCCCCCAAACATCAAACACTTCTACCACAAGAATAGGTGATAGAGGCATCATGTCTCTCTTTGAGATGGTGCCCACTTTTTGGCACTTGAAGCAACCCTTGCAAAAGTCATGAGCATCTTTGAACAATGTCAGCCAGTAGAATCCACATTGAAGAACTTTGGCGGCCGTGTGTTTCCCTCCAAAATGGCCTCTGCACACTCCGGAATGGCACATAGATAAGACTTCTTGCTACTCCATCTCCGGAATGCACCTCCTAATGAGTTGGTCCGGGCAATACTTAAAGAGGTGAGGGTCATCCCAAATGTAGTTCTTTACCATAGCAAACAATCTCTTACTTTCCTCTCTTGTCCACATGCTCGGTATCCTCCCACTGGCTAGGAAATTTGTTATGTGCTTGTACCATGGCTTTTGGACAGATGAGACTAAGAGGAGTTGTTCATGGGGCATTGTCTCTTTGATTGGACTTGTCATATCAAAAGGTCCATCAAGGAGGGAGAGATGATCTGCTGCACCATTTTCTATTCCTTTCTTATCCACAATTTCTATGTCAAATTCTTGAAGCAAAAAAATCCATTGGATCAACCTTGGCTTTGAGTCTTTCTTGGACATGAGATACTTCAACGCAGCATGGTCCGTGTAGATTGTCACTTTGTTTTGCAAGAGATACGGCCAGAACTTGTCAAGAGCGAAGATCACCGCAAGCAACTCCTTCTCGGTAGTCGTATAGTTTCTTTGAGCATCGTCTAATGTTTTGCTTGCATAATAGATAGCATGAGGAATTCAGCCAATGCGTTGACCCAGCACAACCCCCACCGCCATATCGGATGCATCCGTCATGATCTCAAATGGCAGAGAGAAATCCGGGGGTTGCATGATAGGAGAAGAAATAAGCCTCTCTTTTAGATGATTCAAGGCTTCAACACATTTGTCATCAAACTGAAATTCGACATCTTTCTCAAGTAATCGACAGAGTGGTCTTGAGATTTTGCTAAAGTCCTTGATAAAATGTCGGTAGAAGCATGCATGTCCCAAGAAAGATCGAACATGTCTTACGGTCGAAGGAAAGTCGAGTGTAGAAATAAGGCCCACCTTGGCCTTGTCAACTTCAATCCCATCTTTCGAAACTTGATGTCCCAGAACTATACCCTCAGGTACCATGAAATGACTTTTTTCCCAAGATAGAACTAAGCGAACTTTCACATATCTTTCCAGAACTGCAGCTAGATGTAGCAAGCATTCATCAAAGGTCTTCCTGAAAACTGAAAAATCATCCATGAAAACCTCAAGTGACGAATCAAGCATGTCAGCAAAGATCGAGGTTACACATCTCTGGAAAGTGGAAGGGGCATTGCACAATCCAAATGGCATTCTCCGGTAGGAAAATGTACCACTTGGACAAGTGAATGTCGTCTTTTCCTGGTCCACCGGATGCACAACAATCTGAAAATATCCCGAGTACCCATCAAGAAAACAATAGAAGCTCTGCCCAGCCAATCTCTCTAGAATCTGATCAAGAAACGGAAGTGGGTAGTGATCCTTCTTTGTCTTTTTGTTGAGCTTCCGGTAATCCACGCACATCCTCCACTTTGATTGCTCTCTCACCGGCATAAGCTCACCATCGGCATTCTCTGCAATTGTAATCTCGCCCTTCTTGGGCACAACTTGAATGGGACTCACCCACGTACTGTCAGAAATGGGGTAGATGATCCCTGCATCAAGCAACTTAACAACCTCTTGAGTTACAACGTCCTTCAATTTTGGATTTAGCCTTCTTTGCATTTGACGGGTTGGCCTCGCATCTTCTTCTAAGTATATCCGATGCACACAGATAGAGGGGTCAATCCCTCTCAAGTCAGCAATAGACCATCCAATGGCCTGGATGTTTTTCCTCAAGACTTCCATCAAGGAATCTTCTTGCTCAGGAGAGAGAATGGAGGAAATGATCACCGGGAGGGTGTCATTTGAGCCAAGGAAAGCGTACTTCAATCCTTCAGGAAGTTTCTTCAACTCAAGAATGGGGGGTGCTTCAAGGGAGTTCTTCAACGGTGCAGAAATAGAAGGAAGGTCCTGACTTGCAGCCACTAAGGCTAGCTCACACTCTTCCTCATCCTCATCATCATCATCAGGGAACTCAAAAATTGGTTCAAGACCTCTACCTTGAGTGGCAGTCTCAATCCACACAGGTAGGAACTCTTCAACAATCTCATCTAGGCATTCCACCAAATAACAATCTTCCTCGGTGGCTCCTATCACTTCAGCTATAGTAGAAGACTTGAAGATGTTCAACCTGATCTTCATGTGCATGAATGTAACATACATGGTCCCAATCCTCACATGGATCACGACATCAACTGTGGATAAGAAAGGTCTCCCCAAGATGATCGGCACCTTTCTAGCTTCCTTTTCCATATCAAGAATGATAAAATCAGCTGGGAAGAAGGCAGAAGTATCCTCATCAAGACGGACCATCACATCATCCACACGCCCTCTCAGCGTCTTCACAGATTGGTCGGCCAACTGTAATGTGCAATGGGCCGGCCTCAACTCCCCCATTTGGAGCTCAGCAAACAGATCATACGGCATCAAGTTTACGCTAGACCCCAAGTCAAGAAGAGCCTGGTCTATGCGATGTGCCCCGATGTAGCATGAGATGATGGGGGCACCGGGGTCTTTTTATTTTCTAGGGGATGGTGTGTTGGAGAATGGAGCTCACTTGCTTAGTGAGCTTGATCTTCTTAGGCGTCCTCCCTGTTGTTTTTCTTTTGAAGGTGCACAATTCTTTAAGGAACTTTGCATAGGACGGAATTTGCTTGACTGCATCTATAAAAGGTACATTGATTTTCACTTGCTTGAAGATCTCTAGAATATCCTCCGCATGCTTCTTCTTTTTCTTTGCAGCAAAAGGCTCCGCGAGTGCATCAGGATATGGAGGGAGTTGGGAACCCAATCGGTCCAAATCAACAGTATCATCCACCGGTATCACTGAATCACAGTATCACTGCTCGGTATCACAGTATCAACATTGCCTCTTATCACAGTATCATCAATCTGCATCTCAGTATCAACATGCTCTGCCTCATTGTCATCTCTGCCAACAACTGTACCATGGGTCCTCTCCAAAGTCCTACCACTCCTCAAAGTAGTCACAGCCTTCACATGCTCATGGGTGGTAGAAGAGGGAGCTTGTGGAGGTGGTTGTGGCTGTTGGGGTGGTGGAGGCCTTTGGTGAGGGGAGTTGGGGTTTTGAAGGATGAATTGGGGTTACGGTTGTTGTTGAGGTGGGGGTGATATTGTGGAGGTGGTTGTTGGTAAGTATGAGATGGAGGTGGAGCATATTGATAATTCAACGGCGCTTGAGGAGGTGGAGGAGTGTAGTGAAAAGTCCCATCATTGTTTGGATTTGGCATAGGTTGAGAGGGGAGTCTTCCTTCTTCTCTTCTAGCCAAAGAGAGAGAAATCTGATCCAACCTCTGCTCAAGTCGGCTTATAGACTGGCCATGTGCGTTGACGTCCTTTTTGACTTCATCTAGGCTTCTTAGCCTTCCAAGAACCTCGTCCTCAAACTTAGAGTTGTAGTGTGGCTTATGTTGCCCCTGTCCTTGTCCATACTCATTTGGTTGTTTCCAAGAGAAATTTGGGAGGTTCCTCCACTCGGGAGTGTAGGATTGGGACATCGGGCCCTGGTTGTTGCGGCCACCAAAGGAGTGTAAAGCGTTAACTTCCTCGTCTACAGTATCCACAGTCATTGCGGGTTGGCTAGAAGAGCCACCCACTTGATTCTTCATCATTTGCATCATATATGCCATCATTTTCATCATATCGGGGTTGGTGGCATTGCATGTGGGAGCCACGGAGGAAGGCGGAGGAGTGTAGTTCCGGCCACAATGCCCCCCTTTAGTGGAAGCTCGGTGATGAGAATTCTCAGCGAGATGTTCAAACAGTAGCCATGAGTCCTCGGGCGGCTTGGCCATGAACGTTCCCCCGCAAGAAGAATCTACATTGTTTTGGCTCTTCTCCTCAAGCCTGGTGTAGAAGGCTTGAACCAGCTGCCAAAGCGGGACCTCATGGTGAGGGCAGTCACGAAGCAACTTCTGGAACCTCTCCCATGCCTCATGGAAGGGTTCATTCTCTTTTTGGGCGAAGGATGTGATACACCTTCTCATGTAGGATAACTTGGCTATCGGAAAGAACTTCTTAAGAAACTCATTCTTTACTTCATTCCATGTGACGAGTTCTGGCCTCGAGACGTACCACTCCTTGGCTTTCTCCTTGAGGGAGAAAGGAAAGAGCGTTCTGCGGTTCGAGTTGTCGGTGGCAGCAGGCGTGCGGAAGGTCGAACACGTTTCTAAGAATGCATCTATATGGTGATAAGGATTTTCGTTCTCCATTCTGTAGTATGTGGGCAGAAGTCCCAAGAGTGCTAGCGGAATGGAGAACTGCTGACTGGGCATCTGGTCCACCAGCGTGGCTATGGGGGAGTTGTAGTTCCCCGGCGTGAAATACTCATGAAGCGGGCGATGTGGTGGTGGAACCTCTGGCGGCGGGTTGTTATCGGCCATCTCGGCCCCTCGGTGTAGATTGCGGCACACTTGACGTCTTCTTCTCCCAATCTCAGGGTCGTAAACCACCAAGTCGATGCAAGTCGAACGCGTGCTGTGCATGCACAGCTGTCACCTGCGCAAGTCACAAACAACCAACAAGGAACCAAGTTAGCGAAACAATATGCAAGAGTAACACAAAGAATAAAGAATAGCAATGGTGAGGGCAAAAGGAAAGGCTAAGCTACGCTATCTAACTAGGCCGAGCGCCTCTATCCCTGGCAGCGGTGCCCGAAAGCTTGGTGCGTCCCCGCTAGTGGTGCTTGCAACAAGTGCAATCCACGAGGTCGGAGCACACAGGATATGGGATTGTGCTTTCAAAATTTATATGGTCCCACACTAACTACCTACGTCTACTCAGACACTACGCCAGCAAGCACACGGGGTCGTGTCGTAGTATAGGTGAGGCGTCAAGTACGGAGTCGAACCTCGGAGATAGAGGGGGCGCTAGAGTTATATGGCGTGAGCTACGTTCCTATTGTGGAGAGTAAAGTTTTTAGGGTTTAAAGGTTGATCGTTGGTTGATTAAACTAAGAGAGCGAGTAAGAAATGCGAAAAGGCAACTAAATTATGGAAGAACAAGCAAATAAGCAAACTAAGTTATCAAACTAACTAAGCAGGAACAAGAAGGGTTACACTACCCTAGCAAGCCAAGAAGCAAGAACGAACTAAACTAACCACTAGTAAGAGCAAAAACCTAAGTTAACACTAAAGAGTAAAACCAAGCAATTGACTAAGTTAAACTAAAGCAATTGAACTAAGCTAGCATTAACAAGCAGACTAAGCGATTAGGGTTTAAGAAAGGTGATTAAGGTGGGTGGGCTGTTTGGGGAATGTCACTTTGATTTTAGTTGGGGGAGTTCATTAAACATGCATGGTGCTCAAATCATATCTAGATTACCAAACCAAACAACAAGGGCAATGCCATTAGAGCATACCCTATACTACTAGTAGAAGACTAGGGTTAGGTGTAGTTCTAGTGAGATTGGCCAAATCTAGGTTTCTAGGGTAAGTGATAGTGGACAGTTGAGGGTTGAGGGTAGAGATGGGAGTGGAGATGAAGGGGTTTAACCTCATGCCACTAGCCACTCTAGCCTTTAGAAGGCCCTATGCAATTGCATCACTCTCACTTGCACTAGCCACTTAAATCTCACACTCATTTGTAGGAGGAGGGGTGTGTATGTAGGAACAAAGGAGGCTAGCTAGGGATCCACTAATTGGACCTAGGAGCCATTCCTAAGATTGCCACATACACCCCAATTCCTCCTAGAAATGAAGTGTCATCAAAAACCTCAAAACAAGCAATTCATACAAGAAGCACAAACCACATGCAATAAGATAGGAAAAGAGATGGAAGCAAGAAGTAATCATCATAAATATGAATTGAGTTCATTACAAGAATTTTTCCCCCAACATGGTATCAAAGTAACATTTTAATCCCAAACAGCCCACCACAAGGGGGCTTAGCTATACATGATCATGAAAACAGGAAAAGAAAGGGGTAGAAGAAGGGAAAACGCCATGAAGCTCGATGTAGTGGCCTCCTTCTTCACCTCCAAGCAGCTGTGGACGACCTCCCTCCTCCAAAGGTGCAGGGGTGCATGAAAATGGTGGAATGGATGGATAGAAACCTAGAGAAACTAGGTTTCTATGGTGGAAATGAGTGGAAAATGGATGGAAATGGGGTAGATTGCAAGGAAATGGGTGGATTGGAGCAAAGGATGCAAGGGCAGCAGCTAGGGTCGGCTAGGAGTGCTCTCCCCTTAGCCCGAGAAGCAACTAGTGCTTATATATGAGCTAGGGTTAAGTGGGGGTAGAATGGGAAAAGCAGTGAAAAGTTGTTAGGTTTTGGGGTGGTAGCACGGCCGTGCTGGGCAGCACGGTCGTGGTGGGTAGAAGTGGGCACGGCCGTGGTGGAGGAGAACGGCCGTGTTGGGTAAATGTTAAATCAACAGGTTGATGGGTGAAAACGAAGGCTGGTGGCACGGCCGTGGTGGGCAGAACGGCCGTGTTGGGTACTAGGTAGAACGGCTGTGCTGGGTAGCACGGCCGTGGTGGCGGAGTTGGGAGGAGGTCGTTCTGAGCAGCACGCCCGTTCCATCTTCATCCAGTACGGCCGTGCTGGGCAACACGGCCGCGGTGGCTGACTTGCTTGGACTTCAATGATTTGTCGATCAACCTATAAATTTGCTCAATTGCCAGCACGACCGTTCCATGGCACCACGGCCGTGCTGGGGTCTTTTAATGCTAGCATGGCTTTAAACTTCATAATTCTTGGATGTCTTTGCTTGGAGACGATTCTTGGCCATTGGAGGTGGGCCCCTCCTTGAGTGGAGGAACCCTAGAACTCCCTTTCTCTCTCTCTTTCATCTGAGCATGGTCCAAGTACCTGAACAACAGCGCAATGAACATCCATAAACATATTTGCAATGATAATCATGTTGGGGAGAATAACATGTAACTCTAATGCATTTGAATGTGATAAAGGTACAAAATGACACAAGATACAACCCTAGAATAGGGTTGGATCACATACCACATATGTGTCAACGTGTATTCACATTATATTGATTAGATCTATATTTGGGCCTAAACTAGGGTTTAGGGTTGTCTCACGTTTGGACTAGGGATAAGGGTTACAAACCCTAATTCCATTGTGTGATGATTTCTAAGATTACAAACTCTAGTTATGCATATTAGTTGAAACTCTAATCATCATCTCGAGCATATTAGGTTATTTGTGATACCTAGACCATATTATTAGCATTCGGCTCATAACAAGATACCCACATTGGTTTAAAACCCCTAAATATGCATGCATAAGATTATTAATCTAGAAACATCAATTACTCATCAAGGGTTCCTCATTATATATGACAAGAACAAGTATTATCTCAAAATAAAAAAATTCATTGAGGTAAGGATTATATTCATCAAGTCTAGGATTAATATGCAATCACATTAGATTCATGTAACTCTTATACTTTTGAAATAGGAAGAATATTTAACCCTAAAAATATTTTATTCATATTCTAACCATTATTCTGAGCAATTTGATATATAGTTTCATTATCATCTGATCTACCATTAATTAACTAGAATTAATACAAGATAATCATCCATTGACTAGTCACAATGCACCATGTCAGTGATTAATTTGATTATCAGATTAAGCCATGCAGTGGTGCCTAGATAATGGGTCAATGCCACCTTAACACCTACTCAGTGCGGACCAGATCCTTTGTGAAAAAGGATGGAGGACCATTTTACCCTTTATGTAGTGAGCAGGACAGATTCATGTAGGTAGGGCAATGTGGTAAAAGCATTATGGGAATAGATCACTCCCCCACCTTGCGAGCCATGGCTTGCGTGAGTAGCACAGCCATGAGTTAGCCTCTTGGTTGACCCTGGGCTTTGTGTGCTAAAAGCAACAGAGGAGGGTGTCCATACCTCCATTGGTGGTCCATGAAGGTACTGAGCTACCTTGCTTATTGAGAGATGCTCGAAGGTGGAAGTTCCGGGGTTGAAATCTATACAACTATAACTAGGATTTGAATAAAGGGCTTACCTTCGAGTCATTGAGATCTAAGCTTTTGGGAAGATTCCTTAAGGTTCGGTGAGGATCTTCTACCTCTTGCGAGACTCCATGGTGATCAGGGAGTGACCCCTCGATGGGCTCCTTAGATGCACAAACGCGGAGTTTGGGGATAGGGTCTTCAAGTTCCTCGAGCTTCTCTGGGGGTCGCAACATCTCTGTGAACTCCTAACAGAGCTCTAGTCTAAAGGAATTGGTCACAGATGCCCTTTACCTCCATGTAAACGTCTTGGTTACCATCGTAGGAAGGTGGAGTCCCTTGGGGTGGTTCAGGGTATTGTAGGGAAATTTAGAGAGAGTTTGTGTTTTCTAGACCTTGAAGAAGCTCTCTATGTCCTTTTTTATAGCCATCGGTTAACTCATATGCTCAAAGTCATATTATTTACTTCAATTGAACATTTAATATGAGTCTAGGGTTTGTAATCATCTACCAAGGTCATATTATTCTCTTCATTATTCCATATGCATCTTAACATCATAACTTGATTTAGACTTGAAATTTATAAATTTCAAGAATGTAACAGTCCTGCTCTTTCTAATCAAGAGTCTTGTCTTAATACTCCTCCTCCACATGTGGATGTTCATGCTTTTGATGACTTTTCAAGGTTGCGGCCCCATCACAACTTCAGAATTAGCACTTCATGTCACTTCCCTGATGACTTTGGTTGGACTTTCTCTTTCCAAGAGGGTGATGTTTGTACAAGTGCAGTAGGAGAATTCTTTGGTTTGAGTATCCCTCTAGTATATGATAAGAGCCAACACTTCTACAGAGCTCAGGGTTGTGAAGGTCCTAGTATGAGTATGTGTGACTTCTCCATGGAGGATCCAATCTTCTTTGTAGGCCCACGAGGTCAGGTGGTTACTATGGAGCCATCTTCAGTGAGTATCGAGGAAGATTGAGCTTATTACCAAGATGCTTCTTTGGGTGTAGAGGCACAGTCCAGTAGCTCATCATATGATCATTAATGGTTTACCAATGCCATTTTCCCGATGTGCATAGGGAGTGTATGCCTTCATGGTCTTCTTCTTCTAATCATAGGCCTTTGACCAAACGCTTGATAGGTTGGTTGAAGTAGAATCTGAAGTAGTTTTACTTAGCATTCTATGCTCATCTTTCATTTTGTTGTATGTTGTGTTCTCCTTATGCAAGAAACCCATGTATTAGAATCATTTTTATTATTGTGGTTTGGTATGTATCAAATTTATTCAAATTATGAAGTTGAGTTTGAGAGCCAAATTAGGTGGGACTTAAAGAACCCTTTCTAATATCATATAACCATTTGAGATTAGTTTGGGGTGTCATATTTGTATAGCGGCAATGCCCAAGTCATAGAAACATGCATTTTTTGGATCTTGATCAGATAGAAGAACTCTCTCCTGAAGTTATCATGATTTGGAATCTTGATTGCCTTAGGAAGAGTCTTGTGATCTACATTATATTCTTGGACAGGAATACCCAATGAAGCATATTCATGTTGGTGAACCTCTCTTGTATTGTGGTGATCTATCTTGTTGGCTTTCATACTTGACACATTCAAATGTGCACTAGGGTGGATGAGATATGACTTGACACGCAAATTGTGGGATCGAAATGCCTAGATTTAGTGGTTGATCATTATTTTAGGGTTGGAATGATGTGTTATGTATTACTCAATATCATTGTAGAGGTAGTTCAACTATTTCTAGTGTGCATACATCATTCAAGGGCTTCCATCCTTCATCTAGAATTTGTTATTGGATTCCCACAAAGTTCAAGAAACAGACATGAAGATGTGGTTGGATAAAAATAAGATGACTTGTAATATGTTTCTCATTAGATGAGATTGTTCCCTAGAATAATGGGAGTGTCTTTTGGCATGTTCCTCTGTGGTGGTGACTTGTGACCCCTCGAGAGAACTTGCATGTTTTCATCATTATCATCTCCTTTAGATTTTTTATCTTTTGTTTTCTATGGCATAAGGTGCCAATTCAATTTTCCCAATATTTTTATGGAAAATAATTTTGAAAGGAACATTTTTCTCAAAGTTACTTTTGTTCATGGTGTGAGACACCAAATTTGTGTACTCCCTCCACAAATATATCATGCATTTGGCTTGGATCTTAGTCAATTTTTAGGTCCATGATAAGTTTCTTTGGTTAACTAGGGGATCTAGGTTGGTCAGCATTCCATGGGTTTTATTTTTGGTGCATCATGGATGATTGTTACTTTAAGTATTTGGAAAAGTTATATTTTTCTGGGTCACCCTCTCCTTGTCCTCTTTTGTTATTATTTTTGGAGGGTTGGAAACCCCAAACATTTTTAAGGTTTTCTCATGCCTCACCATTCTACTTGAAGGTATTACCTCCTTTCAAATCTTCATAGCATGTATAGTCAAAAGAGGATCCTTTGTTTGAGGGGAGAAGAGGGATTGGGTCTCTACTCATCATTAATGACACGATAGGTGCTAAAATCATATTGTGTAGTGGGTGTGTAAGTAGAAATTCTCTATTCAATTGAGTTAAGGTGCAAGGTGTTAGAGGCCCTAGTGGGCATCACACGACATGCTTTGGTGTAACGATCAATTACAAGCATATGTCAAGCAGATTGGAGTGCTACTTTTACAAATTGATTTTATTACATGAGAGGTGACCATGTTTGGTAGGCCTTTTAATTGAAGTTTGAATGGACATTGATTCTCAAGGCCTTATTATGGGAACCTCAGTTCCATGCAAAATGAACAAGGTTTTCCTGTTAAAGGGTTTCCCAACTTGTTGCCCCTTGGTTGGTCCATACAAAGCTTGGTCCCATTTCCTTTCAAGAGATGATGTGTGGGCATCCACTAGGGGTTTTGACCCCCAACCTGGTCCACATGTCCTTACAATGTTTGGTTCACCTGAGAATATGTCCCACTTAGCATGAAGGTTGTGAGTTTCTCCCTTGTATAGGCATCAAAGTTACTTGACATTGTAGACCAGGTATAACTTGACTCAGGGGACTTGTATCCTTAATAAACCTCATGGATGTCACGATTGCAACAATGGGGTTTCACCTTGTCCCAGTCACAACCATGAACATTTGAAGAGTTAATTTGGGTTGGAAAACCATTAGGGCCTCATGATGATAGTAGTGCTCAATATGTCCTTGTCCCTATGGTTCTAATTTGACCTCCCCACTTTAGGGAAATGAGTGATACATTGAGGTATTTATGTATATTTTTTGTGAATTTTGAGAATAGGAGTTTTACTCCCGTACATGGTTTTTACCAACATCTTGGTTCCAATGAATCTTGTGTGTCTATAGTAGAAGTCATTGAAGAGGTCGGCATTGGTGCGATGAAGATGTATGTCCCCATCCATGTCTTTTAGATGTTCACCACCCCAATCATAGACGTCATGGATGATTAAGGCCCATCCCACTTAGGATTGAACTTCTCCCTAGTATCAGCATTTGGGACAGCACAAACCACTAGTTTGTCCTTTTGAAAGATGTGGGAATGAACCTTCTTATGTAATGATCAATCTTCACCCAATCTATAGCACTGGGTGTGTTTTATTACCCCATTTGTCATTCCTCTAGCTTGTTGAGGCAATAGATCCATCTTGAACCATTCTGCTTTAAAGAAATTTTGATTCTCATCATGTGCATAGGGATGATATCTCAATTTCCATTGACATGACTACTTCCATTCGATACACCAATGAGTATAGCATGGCTCCAATTAAGGTTCTAATGGATTTTTGGTATGCCCATATAACTATTGGAAAATGTTCATGGCAGTTGGCATGGGATTTTATTGTCTTCTTGATGATTTTTATTAGATTTTTGTTGGAAGCCTCTACAACTCCATTTGCTCAGGGCCAGTATAGAGATTTTTGGTGATGCTTGAACCCCAAGGAGATTTGACCATTTTGATGATGAAGTTTGTATTGTTGTCTGAGACAATCTTGTACATTATTCTATTTTGGCTTTTGATGTTGGTTTTGAGGAACTTAATTACTTGTTGAGAAGAATTATTGGTAATAGAGATGAATTCACCCACTTGGTGAAGTAGTCAATGACGAACATAATAAAGAAACTCCTATTTTAAGTTTTAGGATTATCTTATTGATCATGTAGATTCGCTACGTAGAGAAAGGACAAGGTAGGGTCATATTGTATTGTTGGTTGGAAGGTGCATGAATGTAATCACCATAGATTTTCCAGACTCTAAATTTGTAGACATATTGTTAGCAGTCTCTCTCCATGGTGTTCTAGTAGTATCTGATGAATTATATCTCTTTGCAAGCATGACTCCACACATGTGTGCACCACATGATCCTCCATGGATCTCTTTCATGAGGGTTTCAGCTTTCTCCTTCTTGATACTTCTAAGGAGGATTTGACTGGAAGATCTCCTATACAAATGTACTATCCCTAGGATGTAATACATGGCTTGTTTTTTGAGTTCTTGTTGCTCACTTTAGAAATAGGTCTTCAGGTATGACTCAGTTCTCCCATTATCCTTTGATATTGTCAAACCAGGCCTTTTCTTAATTATTGAGTGCATTGTCTATGACCATGTAGTAAGAAGTCTGTGAGATCATTCATACTTTAAAATAGAAACTTTGATTTGCTTAGATGTTGATCCATGAGTTGAGGGTTGCCAAAGTGTTAGAAAAGGTGTTGTGTTCTTGTTTCATGAAGTTGAAGGAGATCTTCTAAAAATACCTGGAAAAGGAACACAAATATTCCTAGTAGGGGATCAAATTCAAATGGCAAGTCCTCCAATTAGTGGACCTAGAGTTCTTAAAATATCAACCAGATCTTGTTCTTTGACTACCTTCATTGTTGGATAGGTGATGTTGAATTATAATAGCATTAGTTTCCACTTTATGCGTCATCTAGTGAGGATATGGAGTTCATAAAAGTTGCAGAGTAGGCCATGTTTTGCAATTAGCTTAAGGGAATGTGCCATTAGGTAATGATATAGATTCCTTATTGCATGTACAAAGACTATTTCATACTTTTCAATTTTATGTGCAGGGCCTTAGTGTCATCAAGCTTCTTTTAGACATAATATATGGTGTGCTCGGTAATGGCCTTTGATTGTCTCAATACCTCTCCCAATGATGCCTCACGAATTGAAAGTTGAAGGGTGAGAGGTTATCCTGCTATTGTAAATTTCAAAATGGGTATCTTGGCAAAGTGTATTTGAGATTCCATTATGCTTCATCACATTGTTCATTCTATCCTGATTCAGTTTTCTTCTTTAGTATCTTAAAGATGAACTCATAGATAGGTTCGATCTTGGTAATCAACGAATGAAAAAACAAAAAGGAATGAGTAGGCCTCGTGTCTACGTTTTTGTTTTCAAAGAAGGAATTTCTTGGATGGCTTGAGTTTTCTCATATCACTTTGATTCCTCTTTGGATAATAATGTACCCAAGTAGGTTTCTAAATATAATCATGAAGGTGCACTTTGCCAAGTTCAGATGCAGTGAGAATTTCCATAATTGTTGAAACAACTTCTCTGGTTTGATGATGTGATATTTTAAACTCTTCCATTTAGCTATCATGTAATCCCACTACTACAGAAACATCATTCAATGTCGCTTTTCTGGGCGTCAGTTATTTACAAAAACCGCCACCTATAACATTACACATCGGCTATTTAGTAAATCCGACATCTATATTCGAAGACCAGCCAGACATGGGTACCGCTTTGTATTCAGCGTCAGCTGCATAACAAACAACCGACACCTAAAATTGCCCGCGAAATCCAATTTTTGAGCCAAAAAAATTTGGCACATAGAGCGTCAGTTTTTTACCAACACACCGACGCCTATATAAGATGAAAAATTTGCGCGAAAAGTTCCAGCTTAGGTGTCGGTTATCCGTTGATAACCGATGCCGATAATGGTTCCCGCCATACTATTTAGGGCAAAATTTGTCTAATTAGACGTCAGTTATTTAAGTAGAACTGACACCGAAGACGTTAGGTGTCAGTTATATTTTATAATCGACGCCTTTACCAACTTAATAGACCCTCGAACAACCACTTTCCCCTTTCTTCTATTTCATCGTCTTTTGTTTCATCACCCGCTGTTGCTCGCCTCCTGGTGCATGCTGCTTCTCACTCACCGCCGACGCTGCCTGTTGCTTCCTCACCATCGGCGGCGCTGATGCTGCTCTGCATCGCCGCCGCCTTCCTCCTTGCGTCGCTGCCACGCCGCCTTCCTCCTTTCTGCCGCCCGCCGACGCCGCTGCTCCTGCTATTCCTTCCTGCCGCCACCCACCGCCGACGTCGCTGCTATTACTTTGCTCGTCGCCGCCCACCGATGCTGCTACTACTGCCCTGTCGCCTGGAGCTCGTTGGCCACTACTGCACCTGCCTACCCTGCCGCCTGGAGCTCGCCGGTCACCGCTACCACTGCTGGGAGGTCAGTTGTTGTTGCTCGCCTACTTGTCCGCCGCCACTACCGAAAGGTATGCTTCCTCCAGTACTGCTCCGCCACAGTTGTCTAGTTGTGCATACCTACGAGTTATCAGGAACACCTAAATGAATGTCTAACACCTAAATGAATATCTAGTTGTGTATTTAATTTGGATGTATATGCTGAACCTAGATTTAGAGAGGACATGCTATAGTATTTTCCTAGTATGGTGAAAGATTCTCAATCGTGTGTATCACATGGGATTCTTGTCTCCACACAATGGACTGCAATATATGCATCTAATGCCTTAAATGGAAGACTCGAATGTTATAAAATCCCATGAAAGTAGGTAGAAACAACTTATATATATTCAGATCTTAATAATTCCATGAAGTGCACATTATCTTACTCAGGAAAAGTATGTGTATAATGTAGGATTAGTTCCATATAATGGTTCTATTTTAGTAAGCACATAGACTTAATCAACATTGCTACTTGTATGATCCTAGTGATTAAAAGCACTCTTTCCTAGTCCCCTCAGTAACTAATGTTCCCTTGAGATGAGTGTTAATTGATCTAGCTTGCTTACTTTCCTTGTAATGCCATCTTTTATGTGTTACGACCCACTAGTCACCTTTAGAGTATTAAAATGATGCAACTTGTACACTTGTTAAATTTGAATCTATAAATCCTATGAAATGATATCACCCCACAAAATCAGTAATCACTATTATGTCTTGTACACTCTAGAATCAAGATCTAATACTCTTATGCTATTTTAAAACCTAGAAACCCGTCCAAGATTTACTCATTAGGAGTAAATCTTGGATAGTCCCCGGTTTGGGACTATTTTTGAACAGCTAATATCACTTAGGATGTAAGTGTATAATGTGTATTGGGTTTTCGAGAAAATTTCGGTAGCATTTCCTCATTTGTTCTCTAAGTACATATGTACTTAGAGAACAACGGGGAAATGCTACCGAATTGTTTTTGAAAACCCAATACACATTATACAGTTACTAGTGAGATTAGGTGTTCAAGGATGGGATAGGTGGTACACATTTATTATATATAAGAATGACATCACATGTGTTTGTTGGCCTAGAAAGTGAACAATCATTGTTCTTTATATTACTTGTACATTGGTATAAATTAGAATGAACAATCACTAAATCATATACTGTTTATATGGAGTCTGGCTTCATTGTAGATAATAGGAGTAAATCTTGGATAGGATGTAAGTGTATACCCTAATCTTGTCCTAATATATACTTGTTTTCTCTTTGATCATAGAATGGATAGATCATGGATGTCCATTCGCAATCGCTGCATCCCAGAGTTTATATCTAGTCTTGATCAATTTATTAGATTTGCTGAGGAACATAGGAAAAAACCTACAGATAGGTTCTACTGCCCATGTAGGCATTGTGGTAACAACTTGAAAGTCAACACTGGTGAGGAAATCAAAAGTCATGTTATGTGCAACGGGTTTGTACAAGGCTATAAAGAATGGCACTGGCATGGAGAGATTTCAAACTCGAAACTAGTAGATGTCGATAGAAGTGCTTGGGTGGAAGAAGAAATTACCTCCGATGACATAGATGTGAACGAACCAGTTCCAGTAGACATCGTTGATGCGATGCTGGATAGTTGTAGGGTAGATCACACCGATCCACCTCCTATCTTTAGAAACATTGTGCATGATGTTGAGATACCGTAATACACAGGTTGTGCTAAGTTTACGAAGCTTAGCGCTGTGTTGAGATTGTATAAGTTGAAAGCTAACAATAGATGGAGCGACAAAAGCTTCACTTCATTGTTGACTTTGTTGAAAGAAATGCTTCCTGAAGGAAACGAGATGCCAATCTCAACATACCAGGTAAAGAAAATGTTGCGCCCAATGGGAATGGAGGCCAAGAAGATACACGCATGCCCGAATGATTGTGTATTATTTCAAAAGGACTATGTAGATTTGAAAGATTGTCCAAAATGTTGTGCGTCACGGTATAAATTGACGACTTCGGGGGAGTCCAAAATTGGTTCTCCTGCCAAGGTGTTGTGGTATCTACCTATAATATCACGGTTTCAACGCTTGTTTGCAAATCCGAAAGATGTGAAGAATTTGAGGTGGCATGCAGATGTTAAGAAAAATAATGATGGGATCCTACGACATGCGTCTGATTCACCACAGTGGAAGAAGATTGATCTATTGTACCCCAAATTTGGTGAAGAAAATAGGAATCTAAGACTTGGGCTTTGTACAGATGGGATGAATCCATACGGGACATTGAGCAGCCAACATAGCACTTGGCCAGTCATGCTTGTTATATACAATCTTCCTCCCTGGATGTGTATGAAAAATAAGTATGTTATGCTGTCGTTGTTGATATCGGGCCCTAAACAACCTGGAAATGATATCGATGTTTATCTTGAACCTCTGATTGATGACTTAAAGAAACTTTGGGCTAAAGGTGTGATGATCTATGATGCTTCAGGAAGAGAGACATTTTTTTTGCACGCTATGTTGTTTTGCACTATTAATGACTTTCCAGCATATGGGAATTTGTCTGGATATAGTGTCAAAGGAGCTAAAGTGTGTCCTATATGTGAAGAAAACACTGATTCAATAAGACTAAAACATGGCGGCAAGAATGTATATCTTGGTCATCGAAGGTTTCTTTCAAAATTCCATCTGTATCGTAGGAAGCACAAAGCATTCAATGGATGGAATGATGAACGGAGTGCACCTAAACCTATACCAGTGGATGTTGTTTATGAAAGAGTAAAAGACATTGTCAATGAATTTGGTAAGAAATCACAATGTAGTATGGCCACACGGAGTGACAATTCTTCATTCAAGAAGAAGTCAATATTTTGGGATCTTCCTTATTGGAGTTCTTTGACAGTCAGGCATTGTATCGATGTAATGCACGTTGAGAAAAATGTTTGTGATAGCATCATTGGTACTCTGTTAAATATACCAGGTAAGACTAAAGATGGGATAAAATCCAGACTGGACCTACGTGAAATGGGAATAAGGTCGGAATTAACAGAATTACATGAAATGGGTAATAAAAGAACATACTTACCTCCCGTTTGTTACACGTTGTCTAGAAAGGAGAAGAAAGTTTTTTGTGAATGCTTGGTAATGTTAAGGTGCCACATGGTTACTCATCCAACATCCATAGATTGGTATCAATGAAAGATCTAAAGTTGATAGGTCTTAAATCTCATGATTGTCACACTCTAATGCAACAAATATTGCATGTGGCAATTCGATCTATATTGCTGAAGCATGTAAGGTTTGCAATCACCAGACTATGTTTCTTTTTTAACAGTCTATGCAGCAAAGTTATTGACCCTGATACTCTCGATAATTTGCAAAGAGAAGTGGTTGTTACCCTATGTCATCTTGAGATGTATTTCCCTCCTTCATTCTTTGATATCATGGTACATCTTGTTGTCCACTTGACTAGGGAAGTGAAAATGTTGGGACCAGTTTTCTTGCATTGGATGTATCCCTTTGAACGATACATGAGCGTTTTTAAAGGTGATGTTCGAAACTGTTATCGGCCTGAAGGGAGTATTATTCAAGGTTATGTGGCGAGAGAGGTTATGGATTTTTGCAATGACTTTCTGAGTGGTAATAACACTCCTGTTAATGACAAGAATATTGAGGAGGGCAAAGGAATTTTGGGATCATGGATGAAAGTAATCAGCCGTGAGCAGTTGGAACAAGCTCACTTGTATATTTTACACAACATGGACGAAGTGAGTGTTTATATCGAGGAACATACCAATTTCATCAAGAGACAACATCCTCGAGCAAGTTCAATGTGGCTTGCTAGAGAGCATAATAAGACTTTTACTAAGTGGTTTTAAGATAAAGTCTTACATCAACTATCTCACACACCAAATGATATTACAAAAACTATCAAATGCCTCGCCTTTAAACCAAAACCGAATGTTATGTCTTATGAAGGGTTTGACATTAATGGGTTCACATATTACACAAAGCACCAAGATGATAAGAGTGTCATCCAAAACAGTGGGGTCACTCTTCAAGCGTCGACTATGTATTTTGCAAGTGCAAAGGATAAGAGTCCACATGAAGCTAAAATGTCATATTACGGTGTCATTGAAGACATATGGGATTTTGACTACATAGATTTCAGAATTCCACTCTTTAAATGTAATTGGGTTGATAACACCAAAGGAGTTATAGTGGATGAATTGGGTTTCACTTTGGTGAACTTTGAAAAGATTGGCGAGAAGGGTGAACTATTCATATTGGCATCATAGGAAAAACAAATATTCTATATCGATGATCCTGCAAATGATAAATGGTCGGTTGTTCTTCATGGTAAAAGACAGTTCATTGAAGATCCTATAGATGAAGAAGAGTACTATGATAAGTATGATGACTCCAGTCCATTCTCTATTGGGTTGCCAACTCCGCAAAATATTGATGCTAATGATGACTTATATGTGCGCGGAGATCACAATGAAGGATTGTTAATTGATAAAAGATCACAATTTTAGAGGCATGTATGTTTATATTTTTTTATTGAAGCTAAATGTTTGCTTTTTTAATATCAATATCATTTTTAGATTTGATTTTTCATTATCTTCTAGTTAATACAAATGCTAAATGTTTGCCTTTTTCTAGTTAATACAAATGCTAAATGTTTGCCTTTTTCTAGTTAATACAAATGCTAAATGTTTGGCTTTTTCTAGTTAATACAAATGCTAAATGGCCTGTTACATGAAAAGGATCTAAAATACAAAGCCCTAGAATGGGTCAAGTTCAAGCCAAAATGGCTACAAGTGTGCGTTTTGGGTTTTCTATGTAAACGACCGATCATCCTTGGTCGATTTTCTGAAGATTGCATCGGTCGAGTTGTGCACTCACAGAACTCGACCGATGCAATATTCAGAAAATCGACCAAGGATGATCGGTCGAGTTTCAATCCAGGAAAACTCGACCGACCAAGTGCCTATAATCCATTTTCTAATTTTCATTTAAAGTGATTAGCACTTGGTGAAATTTATCCCAAACATTTTTCTCTTCTAAGTTACAAGTCAATTCATCATTACAAGTGATTACATAGATGTTCTAAGGTTGTTTACATAGAAAACCTAAAACGCACACTTGTATCTATTTTGACTTGAACTTGACCCATTCTAGGGCTTTGGATTTTAGATCATTTTCAGATTTGATGTTTCATTATCTTCTAGTTAATACAAATGCTAAATGTTTGCCTTTTTAATGACATTTTCATATGGCTGACCATGATGAGCATGATGTCCATGATGAGCATGAAGTCCATGATGAGCATGTTGTCCATGATGAGCATAGCGAGGATACCAATGTAAGTTCTAAAAACATATCCTGTATTTCTATAAAAATTCATTATCTTCTAGTTATGTCATATATCCCATATTTCTATATTGCGCTAATTTAGTGTGTTTATTTTTGTCAAATTTTAGGTTGATGATGCACAAGTACCCACTGAAGCACTGGAGCAACTTGATGTGCAGCACCAAACACTTAACAAGAAAAGGGGCATCACTCTGTTGAAGAAGTTAATAGTGCTAAGTGGCAGTGGATCCAAATTGGTTGTGGAGTTTGATGATGGAGGAAATGCAATTGGAGTGAACCGCAATAATTTTTTAAACTATCTTGGGTGTGTCACTCGAAACCATTGTGGTGTTAAGTATGATAATTGGCATAAAGTTCCTCAGGGGAAGAAAGACTTGATATGGAAGGATTTATGTGTGAGTTATTATTATTTGCAATTCTATTTTGTAGATTACAAATTATATTATTTGCAATTCTATTTTTGGATACTAGTTAATAAGAATTCTATTTTACAGAATCTGTTTGCATTGGATGAGAAGTTGCATCGTAAAAACGTGATGCAACGCGCTGGAAAGATGCTTAGGAACTATAGGACAAATCTCAATAGAGAATACATAAAAGATGGTGATAAGAAGAAGAAGTCAACCCTTGAACAGTGGAACTTCTTGGACAAAGAAGATTGGGACAATTTTGTTTCTTCAAGAAAATCTGAAGAATTCAAGGTATTAGGCGTCACTCCCAATTTAATTAATATACGTTGTATTCACCTATTCAAGATTAACATTTAGTGCTACTAACCAAATCATTAATGTGCATACTAACTAGGCCCTCAGTGAGGCGCAAAAAGCAAGGTGTGCACTGAATGTGCATGACCACACTATGGGTCCAAAGGGCTATGCAAGCATTCGCCAAAGACTACAGGTGGAGTCTGTGGCTACTCAGGAGTCTGCTGCTACTCAGGAGTCTGCCACACCCATGCCTCGCCATGATATCTGGATAGCTGGGAGGCACAACAAGAAGGGTGAAATAAAGAAGCCTGTAACTGTTGAGGCGGCTGCGAAAATGGTAAAAGACAACTCTTAGAGCAATCGTTTGAATATTGATTATTGTGGTGTTAACTTACCAATTTCTGTTGATGGTGATTAGCGGGAGCTGCACGAGCAGAGGAAACAAGGCACATTCATCCCTCAGGGCACAAGGGATGAATTGAAAGTTTATCTAGGTAACCCAGAGCATCCTGGATGTGTTAGGGGTGCAGGCGCTAGTGTGGGCATCAAAGCATTCTTTGGGCCATCCCAGCGCAAACCCAGAGTGGGACTTTCACAAGAAGAGGTAATCTATTCTTTTTTAAGAATGTTACTGCAAAAGGGAATTCAATAATAAGAAGCTAATGTTTCTTTTATCCATGCATAGGAGAATAAGATAGTCAAGGATATAGTTGCTAAGAAGGTCAATGATATAGTTGTCGAGAAGGTCAAGGAAGAAATAGTGTGGTGGCAGGCATCTCAGGCTTCCAATCATCCTATGGCGACCCACTCTTCTCCTGATGCACAGACTGTGAGTAATCCTGGAGACCCATCGCCTAACACATATGTTGTAAGTATTGTTTATGACATTGTAGCTAGTCTTTTCAAGATGATATGTTTTCAAGATGATATGTATATATGTATAACATTCTTTACATAAATTTGTAGGCATTGAAGCCATGCCGCTTAAGAATGCAAGACTATGTTGTTGCAGAGGCGCAGGCTTACCTGTCCCTTCCTGGGGAAACGTTTCATGGGACTCCAATGCCGCAGGGCTACATTCGTGTGAGCCCGATATGTGTATTACCCGATTGGAGGGAAGCAGCATTGCCATATGCCCACCCAGATATTGATACACTTGGTGAGGCAAAAGGTGGGGTGATATTGTGGCCCAAAGCAGATGTCGTCTACACTACTGAAATTGTAAGATAAATTTACATTACTTTAGATTGTTAATGTGTATATATGAGGTCAACTGATCTGAAATTATATATACAGGTTAAAAAGAAGACACCCGGAGCACCTAGGCCTCCACCTCCACTTCCTGCATTACCAAGTTGGGTTCTAACTGACCTAAAATACCCGTTAGGTCCTGCTTGTAGGGGAATGGCATGTTGGCTATGGGCACATAATATACATTGCCCTATAATTGTTTCTTTAGAAGCAGATTATGCAGGTCAATCATACGATAGCTCTTTATTTATACAAGATATTATTGAGTTGTTTATGTATGATTGGCTGAATACATCAATGATAGAGACATGCATGAGGTGACATCTTGTTTATACATCCATATACCTTGTGTAAGATCCGGTGATCTGGTTTCTTATATATTAATGCATATGTAATACATGTTTTGCAACTACTTCGTCGAAGATCAATGCAAACAATTTACATTTGATCATGTGGGATTTTTGATTCCATCATTGATTAGTATGGTAGCTAAAGACCCTGATAGTGTTCAACAATACTGTATAGATGCTTTTACAATTTTCGGTCAACAAAAGAAGACGATAATAATAGATCCATTCAATGTCAAGTAAGTTTACTTTATTTATAATTTGGACTTAAGAAAATTCCATTTTTATTGTGCATTTTGAGTTATTAATTTTTAACTTTTTTACCTCTAGCGCTAGACATTGGGAGTTACTAGTTATTGTCCCCGGGACGTTCACTGTTTATTATCTAGATCCTGCGGGAAGTACATTGAAAACTAAAATTGGACACGTAATGAGAATGCCATTATTCTGGTGAGAAATATTTCATTTTTATATCTGTTAACATCTTTTATTACATTACTATTTAATTATGCAATTTACTGTGTTACATTAACATGTAGGGGTTTAGATGCATTCAAAAATGCTGGAGGAAATGTCCCAAGGAGAAAGAACCAGCCAATAATTTGGGAGAACGTAAAAGTAAGTTCCCGACTCCAATGTATATATTATTTATGTGAACTGTGCTTAGTTGTATTTTTTAATATTTTGTATGTTTCAATTTATAGTGTGCTACACAAGACAACGGTTGGGCATGTGCATACTATGTGATGCGATTTATGCAGATGATTATCCGACATGCCGCATTGGATATTAATATCATACATGAGGTATTATATATAGTCTCATTAGTTAGTATGAAATATATCAATCTTATTTTTATATTATTACTTATGTATACATCATTCTCTTTGCAGGTGTTTAAAACTGACCACACTATAGGTAAACGCTTAAAAAATGTGCATGCTCCATATATGATGGAAGCATTAAATGAAATAAGAGAAGAATGGGCAAAAGCCATACAAGCAGTGGCGATTGTAAGATATAATTGGGATGCTGATAGCGATGTTGAATGATATTTTGTAAATGAATATTTCTAAATGTTTCTACATGTATTTGAATATTTCTACATGTGTGAATGTGAGAATTGAATTGATGTCTGAATGTATCTACTTGTGTGAAAAAATATTTGTTGATTTTGCAGGTTTGTGGCATGTTTGTAGGCTGATATCAATGGATGTCGTAAACCTGCAGTTCAGAAAATTAAACTGCAGGTTCTCATCCTACTGACCAGCCACGGCAGGCCTGCAAACTGATAAGAAAAAAAAATATAGGCGTCGATTATTTATAGAACACCGTCATCAAAGGCCTACAGCATCGGTTATTGGATAAAAATTGACGCCTAATATGACAAACAACCCGACCGTGCAGGAAAGCACGGCCGTGGTGGAAAAGGCGTCGCTTATTCGTATAAAATCGACGCCTATAGATCATATAGGCGTCGGTTGTTTAGTTTTTAACCGACGCCGAAAGTGTCCTAGGTGTTGCCCTTTTTTGTGGTGTGAACCCTATAGACGTCGACCAACTATATATAACCGACGCCTATAGATAATATAGGCGTCAGTTGGAAAACTGACGCCGAAGAGTTCGACCTTTAGCGGCGCCCACATAGGTGTCGCTTAAAAACTGTCACCAAAGGGGATTAAACAACCGACTCCAAAGGCGTGTTCTGTAGTAGTGTCCATATAGACCTCCACCTCCTTATGTATAATATCATGGAAAAAGCAATCATTGCTCTCTGATAAGTATCTCCAATGTTCCTGAGGATGAATGGTATGACCTTGTAACAAAACACTCCCCATTCCCCAATGAAGGTGGTCTTCTCCTTGTCTTCTTTTACCATCTTTATTTAGTTGTAGCTAGATCTCTTGAGAGGTACAAAGTGACTCAACTGAAAGGAGAGGAACTTGAGTAGTAATCCTACCGTGTGACTAGCTATGTTGTTGAGGGGTACATCAATGTGTGTTATTGGAAGGTCATATTTAGAAGAGGCCTTGTTAGTATCTCTAATCCATGAACATATGAACTTTTCCATTTTTCTTTAGCACATGTACAATGTTGGTGAGCCATGTGGGATAGTTGATTGGCTCTAGGAAACCAACATTGTATTGCTTATGCACTTCCTCTCTGATCTTGAGGCTCCATTCCAATCATAGTCGTCTAGCCTTATACTTGATTAGGCAGATTCTAGGGATGATAGTAGTTGATGAACCTTCATCCTCTCATCCAAGTTGAGCATATTTGAGTAGCTCCATGCAAATATATCAACATAGTTGTGTAGGATCTCTATCAACTTTCTTTGATAATTTGAGGTAGGCACAACCCAATTTTGACTTTATGTGGCTTCATGATTGAGTTGAGGTTGGCCGTTTGTCTTGTATTCAATGTGAAAGGGTTCGTTCTCTTTCATCATGTAGTCTAGTATTGGGAGTTCCTTGAACTCTTTCTTCATCATTATAGATTTGTTTAACTTCTGTGAAGTGATTACCAAACTCTTGGACATATAGAGCATCTTCTACTCTTTTTGGTTTTCTTGATTTTGTATATTTTGGGATTTTGTGGTGGAAGGTGGGGACAATATGGAGCATGGCTAAACAACTAGTCTGGGATCTCTACAACATTGAGGTATCATTCTTCTAATGGGAGTTTTAGGCAGAGGAGGGGGACTTTCTTCAAAATTATGTGCTCCTACACATGCCAATTCTCAATTTTATATGTTCTTCACATGGGATAGATGAGTTCTTATGGTTCTTCAACAACTTCTGCTTCTAGGATGGCATTGATTGTACTTTTCCATATTTCTTTGGCACAAGTAAAATGTTGTTGAGTCATGTAGGATAATTGACTGGATCTATGAACAAAACATATTATTGCTTTTGCACTTCCTCTCTAATCTTGAGGCTCCATTTTGATCATAGTCATCTATCCTTCTACTTTATAGGGTGAATGCTAAGGATGGTAGGGATTAATGAACTGTGATCTTCTCGTCCAACCCACTAAAATCTAAGTAGCTCCTTGAAAACACATCAACATAGTTGTATAGGATATATATATATATATATATATATATATATATATATATATATCTATATATATATATACATATATATGACTGGCCTTTGACAATTTGAGGTAGATAGGAGCCAAATTTGACTTTGCATGATTTGAAGATTGAGGTGAGGTAGACCATCTCAGACTCATTTTCAATGTGAAAGGGTTCATTCTCTTTCATCATGTAGTCTGGTATAGGGAAATATCTAAACTTTGTGTCTTTATTGTTATATATTTGTTCTACTTTTGTGAACTAATTGTCAAACTCTTAGAGATCCAGAGCATCTTCTACTCATTTGGGGTTTTCTTGATTTTGTAACTTTTTGGGATTTTGTTGTGGAGGGTGGGGCATTGTGCTACATAGATACAAAACATTATGGGGTCTCCAAAACATCAGGGTGTCAGTCTTCTAATGGGATTTTTAGGTAGGGTGGGGCTTTGTCTTCAAGACATTCTAATCCTCCACATGCCAGATCTAAACTTAGTGCATGCTTCACATAAGATAGATGAGTGCTTGTGGTTCTCCAACAACTTTTTCTTCAAGGATGGCATTGCCCCCCTTCCTCAAAACATGTCATAGGCATCTTCATTCCTCATACATGACACCATATTCTTCCTCCATGTCTTCAACGCTCTAATTCATGGATTCAGCCATACCTAGTGAGTTGGGTATGGTTGTAGACACAACAAAAGTGGCCAAGATAAAAGATATTTCCATTTCTTGAGGTGTTATACTACGGCCTTGTTTATGTGATCATCAATACTCCACTGTTTTGATCATCAAAAAGTCTTCCATAATACTCCTTCACGTTTACTCCATCTAAGTGTTCAGATCATGGTTGGTCAACCATACGGTTTATTGTGAATTTGGTTGCTTCCTCATTTAGAGGGATGGTCATGTCTTTGGATGACTGGTAGTTTTGGGCAGTCCACATGCACTTGGGAACTTTGTGATGAGGTAAATCTATCTAATATTGGCATAAATACTAGGGGAACCGTTCTGGTTGTCTTCATCAAATTCTTAAATAACATATGGTTGTAGGGTTTTTAGGGTAGGAGGAACAATAGAATATTAAAACTTTCAAGATTCCCATGCTATTAAATCTGTCATAGCTATAACATGTTAGTAAATACAAGACAAAAGAGCAGATAAAGGTGATATCTTTGTGCATACTACTTTTCCAACAAGTAGTCACTTCACATGTCGATGAAGAACTCGATCCTCCAAATATAGATCTAGAACAACCACCAAGAATTTTGGATAGATAAGAAGGAGATCTAGATTGATCACCAAGTAGTAAATTGTTTTCATTTTGTGGAACATGTTATCCAAGCACCTACATGTGTGCACCAGCCTCTACAATGTCCATGCAAATGAGGGGAGAATGTGGTGAACCACCTTGGTCCCAATTCAAAGAGGAACAAGACTTGTCGATGTGCTAGTCATCCCTAACTCCCATTTCTTATCCTATCTTGGGAAAAAGTTCTTAGGGTTTCTCTCTCTTAGAGAGAGAGACAGGATGGTCAACTTATCACACAAGTTGTGTCTCAAAGTTTTGTATCACCATTTAATATGTGCCCCTTTATATAGGAGATTCATGGGCTTTAAAAATCTAATTCCAATACCTTTCTTATTGGCAATCCCAAAAACATTACAATGTTAAAATACTTATATAGGACTATAATTGACTGATCACATCTTGTGATTGCTCAATCGCAATGCCTAATTGTCGATCTGATGGGAAATTGGGCCAACTAGATAAGGCAGCAGAAATAAAAATTTAATGCCTAATTCCCATATCGCATCAACAACTATGTAATGGGAATGAGGGTTTGCAAGAGATATACATGGTCCTAGATAAAATCCAACGATCACTCTTGTTGCAGCATGCTTCTTTCTCACCTTGCACTTGGATGGTTTTCGATAGTGGCCTCCTAGTTGATCACCATGGACGATAGTTGATTGTGTTCTCCTAGAGTGTGGCAATGGCCTCCTCACCTCTGTAGTAGTCTATGCGAACTACTACGAACTCCTGTCATTCTAGATGAATGAACAAGAAGGAGTTGTCCCTTATAGTCAGTGTGCTAGTGCTGACTTGCTCTCCTAGTTTTCTCTCCCATGCTATTCCTCCCTTTGATGGTTGGGACTTAATCAAGCTCTCTTGGTTACCACAACCATAGAGGACAACATTTGTCAGGGCTTATTGATGTGTCTCTGAAATCCTACACTACCCCCTTTATATAGGATGGTCAGGGTTTCCAATTCATCTAGGAGTCGAAGAGACGGAATTTCATAATTTTTTTGGAATCCACAAATGGTGAGCTGGTTGGTTAAACCCTTGAACCGGTTGGTTCAACTCTTAAACCGGCCAGTTCAGTAGCTTTCCTATTTTCAATCACATTGGCAGCCATTATTCGATTAATGCACAACTTAACTTCAGCATCAATCCTTGATCTAATCAAATTGATCATTGAATTGGGTGGTTCAACACTTGAACTTGTTGTTTTAGACTTTGAACTGGTCATTCCACTAAGTGAACCAGTCGGTTCATGCCTTGATTCAGACATTGTTCAGCCAATGTTGTTTCCAATTGACCTGACACTTGAATTGATTGGTTCAACACTTGAACTGGTCAATTAACGATCGAGTTAGTCAATTTCTAACCATTGTTGTTCAAATTGAATAATAAACACTTTAGTAATAAAATTAAACATCATTCATGAATATACCCCTATTCCAAGTGCAATCTATGTGTGTGACCCTATAGTTCCCAATTTAGGTTGGCAGTGAATATCCATAACTAACTTATGACATCACAAGCAATGAGTGGTATCTAGAAGCACATAATTGTTACCCAAGTAATTTGGAAAGTTTGACAACAACTTCAACCTACAATCTGTGATTAGTGTTACCATGATTGTATAGTTCCTTAGTCTCTAATATCCAGATTGAACTAAGGCATGAAATCGTCATCCTCTCAACGTTCAATCCATGTTCCTTGAACTAGAGAAAATTGTCTGAGATGCATGTGAGTTCACATATCATATATTGAATCACATGAGTATGGACATACATGTCTTAGTCTCTCTTATCAAGTGGCGAGGATATCAATATCCTATAGGAGGTACAAATCCCATCTACATCACTCACACTCAATCTCCATGTGTCACAATGCACATGAGCATCACCTTTATGGCAACTCTTATTCAAGGTCATGTTGAATGATCTCAAAATACATTAAACAACATGTGATGAGTATAGTGACTTCAGGTCTAAGAACCACAATCACCACTTTTACTATGGTAGTTGATTCTAAGTACCATTCCATTGTCTCCATGTATCATTCTCATGGTGGGTCTGTCTGATACACTGTTCTATAACATGTACCTGTGTGTTTGACTTGATATCACACATAATGACTAATGAGACTCTATGATTAGTCAACACATATTCTAGTCTTCTGTATTATTGTTGTCTATTTTGCTTTCACAGTAATATCTGACTAGGAACATAACAAGAATGCATGTAGTCTTATCATACATATGATCTCATTGTTCAGGTCCTCAACGTGAAGGCATACATCATCGAGTAACATCATTCTTTAGACATCTATTATATATGTGTCATCATCTCATGATTGAGACAAGCATATTAAACTCAATTTCATTTATCATTATCAAATCAAGTATATGATGCTCCATTACAATCATTGTATGATTGGCTCTCTGGGCATACACACCAACAGACTCCCACATGCACTTAGAACCAATCACCCTTGAATCTTATTCCAAGTGATCTTAACATGTCCATCATATTTATGTTGTGCAAGCACTTTTATAGTGAGTTAGCAATGTTTGCTCTTAGTCGGTTTTTCCAAGTTTTCACATATCCTCATAGTACAACCTCTTGTATGAGATGGAAGTATTGTAGTATGCTATCTGAGATTCCTTTTCCTAATTAGTAGCTCCATTGTTGTCACAGTATTTCTATTGTGTCACTAATGGTTTGGAACCTCCCATAATTCCATCTATATGAACTTCTAGATCCATACAATATCCTATATTATGTTTATAACCCAAGATATTCATCTTCTATTATAGATTTAGCATATGTCTCTTTATTGGAACTTTTCCAGCTTACAGTTCTATTCTAAGGTCAAACACAAAATTTTAGATGGCAATCTACTTTCTCATTTGGGAAACATGAATCTATGTAACCCTTTACACCCAACTCTTCCTTATTACCATAACCAAGGAATTGATTCTTTTAGTGCTTGTCAAGTACTTAAGGATGTTCTTTATGGAAGTCCAATAACTTTCACTGGGATCTGACATCTATTCTCTCATCATGTCCAATACATACGATGTAATGGGATAAGTGCATATCCCCTCTTCATGTCCAATACATACAAGACATCGGGATGAGTACATAATGTTGCATACATGATAGATCCAATTGAAAATTTCTATGTCATCTTACTCATATTTTTCTTGGTCTTCACTTGAACTAGGACACTGGGCTCTTGAGAGACTAACTCCATGGAACATGGGCAAGTTTTATCTCATTGAGTCATGCATGTTGAAATCCTTCAGCATCTTGCCAATGTACGTATGTGCTCTTTCTTAGGTCAAGAAGCATTCAAGATCTAGATCTTGATTCCTATCATATAGGATTCTTCACCTAAATTCTTCATGAATAAGGTACTTCCTTTCCAGGTTTTAATATTTGTAGTATAAGGATGTTATTCACCATCATTATGTGCAATATGAACATTAAATTCTTGTAATCATAGATTTCATCTTCATTCTCACTAAAGTCAAACTCTTTGACTGTCTTGTCAAATAGAAGATCCCAGCTCTGAGATGCTTTCTCTAATCCATATATTGACCTTTGTAGCTTATAGACTTTATCTGTAATATTGGATTTATAAAACCTTCAGACTGTGTCACATACACATTCTCTACATTATTCCTATTAAGAAATGTAGTTTTAACATCTATTTTGTTGAATCTCTTACTCTCATTAAGCTAAAATGGCAAGCATGATCCTGAGGCATTCAACCATGCAACTGGTGAAAAGATTTTGTCATGTTCAACATATTTAACTTGTTTGAAACCCTTTTCTACCAATCTGCTCTTACAAGTTAATAGATTATCATCCATGTCAGTCTTCTACTTGAAGACCCAATTGCGCCCTATGGGTTTTACTCCTTCAGGTGGATCCATCAAGGTCATACCTTGTTGGTTTGCATGGACTCCATCTTGGATCTTATGGATTCAAGACATTCCTCATACATCATTCCCTCAATATCTTCTAAGTAGGTTGTTGGATAATAGTCTATGACCAACATATATATCACCTTCTTGAGTTTATAAGATATCATAGCATTTCAAGCATAAGGCACCTTCTACTAGAACTATGAGTTTTTGTGTTACATAAGGAACTTGAGATTCTGCAACAACTTGTAATTCTCCTTGTTCCTATTGTACCTCTTTAGGTTCAATGTTTTCTTATTGGTCTCAAAATTTTTGAGTTCTACTATTCTCCCACTGATTCCCTTAGAATTAAATTTCTCTAGGAAAATAGCTATTCTGGCAACAAACAATTTAGTTGTTGGATTGGAATATAAAAGTAGATTTTAACAAAATAACATTTATGTGATTTGTGGATAAATATTTTCAAGAAACAATTTTATTGTACAAGATTACAATCCTGATCTTTATAAAAGACATATTGGGACACTTCCCATGCCATATCTCTTATGGTGTCTTTTAAACCATTTTTGACGGTACATTAGTTAGTGTAAAGTTGTACCTAGAAGGAATTGGAAGATGAGATTGATTTATTGATAATTCACTATGACTAACAGGGTTTGATTCCTTTTTTCTGTACACTATCATGAAACACTATCATTGTGTTTCAGGTGGAGTTCATCATGATACATTATCATGGTTTCCTAGAAGGTCCTCAAACTCTTAGTTCTAATATTTCCACATTAGTCACATAGAAGTGTTTTAATAATTATACCAAGTGAGTTATGTACTTCATTCATGATCTCCTTGAACACCTCAAGAAATCATACTTGTATTTCATTATATAAAATCTATTGTATTTACTGAGATCATTCGTAAATATAATGAGGTACTACTAACAACCTCTAGAATTTATTCTAAAAGGTCTATATACATAAGTATGTATGAGCCCTAACAGAGTAGTCTCTCTCCCACTACATCTAGTGAAGATTCTTTTGTCATATTTCCCAATAAATAAGACATGTATGTCTCTATTGGTTCAATAACCAAAAGAGTATAGATAACCATCATTATGTATTCTAGAAATGCATTTCTCATATATGTGCTCTAGATGACAATACCATAGGTATTCATTGTTTGAGTCATCAAGTTATTCAGAATATATATGTCATACACATTTGTCTCTACAACTATCGAGTATAGATTATGAGACATAGGGTGCTTCCATATAAGATCTTATCTTTTAGTATGAAACATTAATATATGCATATTATTCTTGTCCATACAAGATACATGATGTTTCCATTAATGGTAGGTGCATTATAGCAATTCAATAATTCTATTACATGCTAATGAATTACAGATTTCAAATGTAGTGGAAGCAACTCTTTCTCCGCACAATTCTAGCTTACTTCTTCTCAGATCTTGAAGTGGAGATATATATCTCCTTCATCTTCTTCTTCAATTTCTTTTAGTGCAAAGGATAGATTCCTTTTGCACTTACCTTTCTCCTCATTTTGAGTGTTGAAGACTTGGAATTCAGCTTAGCTTCAAAACTCTTCTTAGCCTTGCCTTTGTCATTGAATCTCACTTTGTTGATCATCAATAAAGGTTTGTCCTTCTTCATTCTTGCTTTTGCATTTATCGGCATGCCAAGTAATTCTGACAATGGTTTGTCCAAGTTAATAAAGTAGTAACACTTGATAAACCGTCTGTTTGATTTAGGAAATGATTGTAGAATCATATCCATGCACAACTCTTGGCTCAAATAGAATACCAGTCTCTCTATATGTTCCACATGCCCAATCATATTGAGCACATGGGTCTCTACTGGATCTCCTTCTGTCATCTTACATTCAAAGAGATCCTTTGATACATTGTACCTTTCTTGCTTCGCATGATCATGGTTCATATTCTTAAGATGTGTGACCATCTTAGAAATCCCCATGTCTTCATGTTGCTCATGCAACTCATATTTCATAAAATATAGTGTAAGGTGCTAAATATCTAAGGTTTCGTCGGCATGCTTCCAATAAGCATCCACCTCAACCTTAGGTGCATCTGGAGAAGGTTCATCTAGCACTGGTGTATCCAAGACATAGAGTTTATGCTCATAATTGAGAACCCTTCTCAAAGTCCAGAAGCTGTCATGGAAGTTTGTCTTGTTTGGTTTGTCATTTTTAAGAACTGGTCACAATGATGATTTGTTTGCCATTTATTTCTACAAAAAAAATGCAACTTCAATCAAAACACTTCTGATTAGATTTGATAAATTTGACGATATTAATTAGGCTTTAAATTAATTGTTGCTCCCACTATCCATAACCAACTACTAAGGTAGGCAACTTTTGTCAATTGCATATCATGTAATTCTTGGATAGATGGTATGTGCAACTCTTTTCCATAGTCATCTACATGCTTCTAGGTACTTAATATCATTAAGGTCACCTAGTCAAGTATGACTCAAAAGCCAACATGATAGTAATACACCCTGCTTGCCAGGCTCTCATGACCACCATCACACTTCCATGAGATAGACAGCGCACCACACTTAGCGTGCCCACACACACTCGATCAAGCTTTTCATGTGTGTTTCTTATGGAAAGAATCTAAGAATTCATGCTTGATTAAGGGATTTAATATTTATATATATACATATCCAATCACCACATACTCATAGTATGTATCATATGCATGTTATATCCCACAAATGAAAACATGCAATTATAAAACACAAGCAATGGTTATGGCCATACATATTGTGATTCCTTGGAGCCACAATGACTTACTACCACCTAAGGTCTACATCACATGTAGCAACATGTTGTTGATGAAGATTTATGCTTGAACCTCTGGGTTGATCGATTCAATACTTGAACCGATCAGCTCATCTCCTGGTCGGTCGATTAATCTGTCAGTATGATCGTCTGGTCTCTAGTCTAAATGACATCTAGACACCTCCAGTCAATAAGTTGGGCCACCAGTCGGTCGCTTCGGCTCCTCCTATCATCTATCTTCCTCAGTCCTCTAGTCAGTCGATTTGTCTTATAAAATGAGCAGTTCATCTAGTGTTGAGCGTCTTCTTTTTCATAACAAGAATTAAAATTATCCTAATGCTATTTAACATAATACATGGTAATAAGAAAAACCTTGAGTTACATTCTAGGGGAGCATAGGGAGGAAATAATTGCTACTTTTACATATAGAAAAGGAGAGAGAGGCACAGTATGCAAATCGAGATATAAGAAATAATAACAACCATCTAACCAAGCACAAAGATCTAGGGGGTTATTGGACATAACCGTGGTAACATCCACCATCAAAACCAATTTTAGGGTGATGAGTATAGATAACATAGATAACATATATAAATATACATATATATATATATATATATATTGTATGTGTGGGATTTTATGCAGTATTCTAATCATATATGCACATTAATCATTTTAATATTCACATAGTATGCAATAAAATAAATTTGGGCATATCAATTTAAATCCATACACTGTAAATTAATTTGGCACTGATACCGCTATTGGGAAATCGGGGAAACAGATAAGACAATAGAAACAAAAATTATAATGCTTGATTCCCAAACCAACAAATCACATATACAATTGTGTAATGAGAATGAGGGTTTGCAAGAGATATACCTATTCCTGGAGCAAGTCCAGTGACAACTCTTATTGTAGCATGCTTCTTTGTCAAGTCTCAACTGGACGACTGTCGGTAGAGGCTTCTAGGTTGATCACCACAGATGATGGTTGACTGTGTCCTCCTAGAGGGTAAAAAAGCATCCTCACCTCTGTAGTAGTCCATGTGGACCAGTAGAAACTCCTATCATTCTAGATAAATAGAAAAGGAGTTGTCCCTTCTAGTCACGTGCTAGCATTGAATTGCTCTCCCAATTATCTCTCCCTTACTACCCTCCCTTTGACGATTAGGACTTTCACGGTCTCTCTTGGTTACCACAACTATAGAGGACAACAATTGTCAAAGCTTATTGTTGTTTCTCTAAAAGCCTAGACTGTCTCCTTTATATAGGATGGACAGTTTCAAGGGTTTCAGTTCATATGGGAGTCAAAGAGACAAAATTTCATGAATTTTCTCAAAGTTGTGAATGGTGAACCATTTGGTTCACTATTGAACCTATCAGTTCATAGGTGAACTGGTCGGTTTAGCAGATTTCTTATTTTCAGTCACATTGGCATTCATTGTTCGATCAATGCATAACTTGAAGTCAGCAGCAATCCTTGATCCAATCAAATTGATCATTAAACTAGGCGGTTCAACACTTGAACTGATCATTTCAAACATTGAACCAGTTGATTCACTAAGTGCACCGGTTGGTTCATGTGTTGGTCTAGGCATTGTCAACCAATGTTGTTTCCAATTGACCTAACACTTGAATCAATCTGTTCAACAATTGAACCAGTTGGTTCACAACGTAGTTAGTCAATTTTCAAATGTTGTTGTTCAGACTGAATACCTTAACACTTTAGTAATTAAATTAAATATCATTCATGAATAAACTCCTATTCTAAGTGCATCCTATGTGTGTGACCCCATAGGTCTAAGTTTACATTGGCAGTGACTGTCCATAACTAACTTATGACATCACAAGCAATGAGTGGTATCCACCAACACATCATTGCAACCCAAGTAATTTGGAAAGTGGAAGAACAATTTCAACCTGCAATTTGTGATCAGTGCTACTTTGATCGTATAGTTTCTTTGTCTCTAATATATGTATTGAACTCGAGGCATGGAATCATCATCTTCTCAATATTCAATCCATGTTTCTTGAAATAGAGTAAATTGTCTCAAATGCATGTGAGTTCACATATCATTTATTGAGTCACATGAGTATGGCCATACATTTCTCATACTCACTTATCAAGTGGGTAGGATACAAATCTCATGTAGGAGGCACAAATCTCATCTACATCACTCATACTCGATCCCCATGTGTCACAATGCACCTGAGCATCACCTTTATGGCAACCATTATCCAAGGTCACATTAGATGATACCAAAATACATCCAACAACATGTGAGGAGTATAGTGACATCAGGTCTAAGAACCACAATCACCGCTATCACTGTGAAAGCTGATTTTGACTACCATTCCATGGTCTCCATACATCACTCTCATAGTGGGTCTATCTGATACATTGTATTCTAACATGTACTTGTGTGTTTGAGTTGATATCACATATCATTACTAATGAGACTTTGTCATCAGTCAATACATGATCTAGTCTTGTGTATTAGTGTTATCTATTTTGCTTCCACAATAATATCTAACTATGTACACAACAAGAATGCATGCTCTTATCATACATATGATCTCACTGTTCAGTCCTTAACCTAAAGACATATTTCATCGAGTAACATCATTCTTTAGACATCTATAATATGCATGTCATCATATCATGATTGCGGTAAACATAATAAACAGACTTACCTTTATCATTATCAAATTGAGTATGATGCCCCATTAAAATCATCATATGATTGGTTCTTTGGGTATACATACCAACACCATCATGTTAGCTAATCAAACAATCATGAGAGTTCAAACCTAGATATAACGTGTTTCCTAATTTTAGACTTTCCATGTAACATTGCAATTTCGCAATCAGATGGCTTGATCGGACAATCACATATTTCCAGTGGGAATCTAAATCAATCATGCCCAATCAATATGATCGGCCATCAAACATTTTAGTCGTGTGATCATAGGGTAATCAGCATATTTATGATTTGAAGCCATTCTAATCCTATATTTGATTGTAAACTTTAATTCCCTTATGCATCCTTATATATGTGACTCGACAGATTCCTAATTACGTTGGTAGTGATGTTCAAAACTACATAAGAAAAGATTGGTGTCTAGACACACATCATTGCCACCCAAGTAATAGGAATGAGTTGGAGAGGAACTACAACCTATAAAAGTGATTAGTGTTGACACGACTTCTTAATCCCTTTATCATGAATGTCATCCTCTTCACTTTAAATCTTTGTTCCTTAAACTAGAGTAGATTATTAGATATATTGTGAGTTCAATATCATATATTAACTCACATGAGCATGGACATGCATTTTATAGTCTTTCTTATCAAATGGCTTGGATATCACTCCTAATAAAGGGACAAATCCCATCTACATTACTCCCCAGTCATCCCCATGTGTTGTGGTGCACCCAATCTCTATCTTTTTCGCAACTTATATTTTTGAGCATGCTGGGTTAGTGACCAAAGCACATAGAAAGACTTGTGATTACTATAGTGACTTCACATTAAGATATGACTCTGACATGTCACTACATGACTTCCATGTGTCAATATCAAGGTGGGCATGTTCAGTACAACTTGTTCTCCAACAAGTAACCATGCATTTGAGTTGATTTCCAATATCATGACTAAAGATACATAGTCACCAGTCCTTGTACCATGCTAATTTTGTGTATTATTGTTGTCATGATATCCAAAATAAAGACCGACTAGGAACATAACAATAATGAATACTCTAACTATCAATATGATCTAATTTTCATGTCCTCAATCAAAATCATATGTCATCGAGTCATATCATTCTAAGGACATTATTAGATTATTCATTATCTCAATATTGAAACAAACATAAGAAGTGGAATTTCCTTTTATTAATAATGACATGAAGTACAAATTAGACCTATTACAATCATCACATGATGGCTATCTAGTCATACAACCAATAATCTCCCATGTGTACCAGTGTCATGAATCTAATTCCAAGTGAACTAATATCACCATCATGCTTCTATTGTGGAAGTATTTTTTTAGGGGATGTACAATATTGCTTTTAGTTGGTACTCTAAAAATCTTAATATCTACTCATTTTACAATCTCACGTATGATACGGTAATGCCTAAGTATGTCCTTCTGAGGCTGATGCGATCTAGGTTCCTTATCTTGTGAAATAGATTCATTTTTATCACAACAAATCTCTATTGTGTATTTAATGGTTGGAACCACCCCAAGTTCACTAATGAACTTCTTGATCCATATTTCTTCCTTTGATGCATTGTATGTAGCAATGTACTCATCATCTATTGTAAATCAGCCATGATCTCATTTTGGAACTTTTCTAGATAACATCTCTACCATTTAGGAAAAACACAAATCATAATTATGATCTGTAATCATCCTTGTCGTTACAGAAGCGTGCATTAGTTTAACCCTTTACAACTAACTCTTCTTCACCTCCATAAATTTGGATTGATCCTTAGATCTTCTCAAGTACTTAAGGATATTCTACACAACTATCCAATAACCATCCCACGGATCCTACTGGTACCTACTTGTCATGCTCAAGCATATGAAACATTTGGGTTTGTACATATCGTTGCATACATCATAGACCCATTTTTTGAGGCATATGTAATCTTACAAATGTGTTCCCAGTCTTCCAAGGATCTAGGGATTTGGATTTGTAGAGACCCATTCTGTGTAACATGGGTAAGTTTCCTCTCTTAGAATCCTACATGCTAAACCTCTTCACCACTTTTTCAATGTATGTGCTTTGAATTAGATCAAGAATCCTTCTAGATCTATCTCTATAGATCTTGATTCCTAATATATAGGATGCTTCTCCTATGTCCTTCATAGAGAATGTATTTTCCTGGCATGCTTTAACCAATAGTAAAGTATGGATATCATTTCCCATCCACAGTATGCCATTACCTACAATACGAAAAACACAATTATGCTACCACTAACCTTCTTTTAAACACAAGGTTCACCTTTTTATCTTAAATAAAGCCAAACTATTTTACTATTTTATCAAAACAAATATTCTAGATTCTAGATGTGTGCTTCAATCTATAGATTGGCCTTTTTAACTTACATGCTTTATTGGGTTCATTTTGAGGGATAAAACCCTCATGTTGTGTCATGTGCACATCCTCAAGAAGACTATTATTAAGGAATGTATTTTTAACATCCATTTTCCAGTTCTCATAGTCATGATAAGCTGCAATGGCAAGCATAGTCCTGATAGATTTAACCATGGCAACCTATGAAAAGAAATCATTCTAATAAACACCTTGAACATGTATAAAACCTTTTAAAAGCAATCTACCTTTGTAGGTTTCTACATTTCCATCCATGTTGGTCTTCTTCTTGAAGCCCGTTTGCACCCTATGTGTAGCATCCTAAAAATCTAAGTTTATGAAGAGACCCTAATTCTAAAATTTCAAAAACATTGTTAACATATCCACTAAAATTAAATATGATAATGGGATTCAAATACTATTATAACCATGTTTCCATTAAATTTTAGGTATGTTGGATCATTAATTAAGTCATTTTTTATTTAATTTCACCAAATATACCCCTAATTGGTGATTAGGCGACATAATGATTTTGACCTAATTTCAGTACTTGGTCACAATTAAATTTATACGAGGTGATGATGACAATAATGGGGTGTCTCTAAAGTTTGGTCCTCTTTGTGTTTTTAGATAATAATGGATAATTAATATAGGTTAATCATAAGAAGAAAACTACATACTCATGAGTTTCTCAAAACTGAAAACCAATGCTACTTTTAGATTCGTTACCATCAAATTGTCTAGGATATCACATTTCATTATATTACGATGTGTCCTAATACTTCAATTCGATTTGGGAAGATTTAATATAGTGTAGGAACTAAATTTTCAATTAATTAATTAATGTGACATAGATACCCAAGTCTTGTGTCACGTGACTCCTTTACTTAGAGACCAGCTCTAACTAACCCTTGCACCTGGGATATCCATAAAGGCATGGTCATCTCCTCCTCCCGTCCATATCTGTGTGGGACTAGGATAGAGCGCAGAGAACCCGCTTCCCCCCATTCCCTCTCTAATTTTTTTCTAAACCCCACGAGTGATCGAGGATGGTTTTATGCTCCTAGCATTTCCAATATCTTCCTCATCCCAAACATCAGGGGTTTTCTCGCCCTAGACACCTCGAACGATGTCAGACTCTGTTCTTTCCCAGTCCTAACCTCTTCCCTGGAGCACAGTCACTGAAAAACTATCCCCTCTATATATAATCCTATTAAACCAACTAACGCACATCCAAAATACCATATTGCTCATCATCTTGCTCTCAACTCACCTCAAGCATATCCTCCAAACTCCAGGTGAAGTGGTAGTCTTCAAAGTTTGAAATGTGGATGTCAGACCTATTGGATGGTTGTCGACACTCTTATAGTAATTGCAGACACTTAGTGAAGCTCATCATCCTTATTATTAGGAATTTTGAGCAGTAAATCGCGTTTCCCCTTTTCTTACCTTCTTCTGGAATTGGTTGAGCAATCTAGAGAGAATCGCTACTCTTTTCCATATTTTTCTACTAATAACATAGTCATGGGGTTTTATATCGATCCAAAGTATACATCGAGTTTTAATTTGTGTAGATAGTTTGGTTTTGCTTTTCACCTTTGCTCCCTCAGGTCAGTAAATGTGGTGGAGCTCTCATGAGCTCTCGACATTGAAACAAGTCAAAGCCAGGTTTTTTGGGTTTATCTTGCCGAAGGTACTTTGGGGTGCTATGGGTTTTCTTTGATCATGAACAAAACCCAGTTTTTGTATTCAAGGATCTCACCAATGATATTCCTATTTCTTTGGATGCTCGACACTTGGAGACGATGATTTAAGGTCTTGATTTCATGATTTTATCTTAGTTGATGTTCGTTCACTAACGCTTAATTATGGGTAAAAGTGGAATTTACGTCTTTTCTCGCTCAGAGACCATGCATGTGGTTTGGATAATGACCCACTCCAGGTGGCCCTTGGTCATTGGACCATATCACCTGGGTGAGTTCAGGGTGTTTGTTTCTATTGATGGTGATTTTGCTGATGCGGTTTTACCGGGTATTTTGATTGGCCCATCTTTGAAAATTCATTATAAATCAACCGTTGGTCAGAAAAAAATTGTGCAAATAGTCCTTGGAAAGGATTTTTAGAATCGAGTATGATTTCAGTGTTTTCAAACCCTAGAACCTTTGTCTATGACCATGATTTCTTAAAATACCCAAATTAGGGTTTAGGATGGTACTTAAAGTGATAATTAATATAAATCATGTAATTTTTGGAGAATTGGGATTCAAATAGGGACAGAGAAACTAACACAGGATCTTTTTTGCTCCAAGGTAAGCGGGTCCATGCACTTCGAGTTTTAAATAATGGTTTTCAATTTCATTAAGCGTATTATATCACGATGATCAAGTTGAATTTATAATAGCACGTATTCAATTTTCATGAATTCTTGAATTAATGTTCCCAAAAGTTATTATATGATGCTTATGCTTTCAAGTTCTATTTTAGATTTATGCCATGATCATAAGAAATTCAGTTAAAGTAAAGGATTATTAAGTTAATGATGAATCATTTAATGGGTTTTATTATTTTGTCCTCATCATGTTAATGTTGATCCCTTAAGCCTTATGAGTTCAAAAGGAACATAGTGGCATGTATGTGCAAATCATGAGCTCAAGTGGAGTATAATTAATGGCACTTAGGTGTAAATCATGAGCTCAAATCGAGCATAGCTAATGGAACTCAGGTGCAATTCATGAGTTCAAGTGGAACATCAGTTGAGCCTACATGCCTTATGAGCACAGTTGGTGCATAAGAGCAAAGGACATTCTAATCAGCCACTAAGAGCCTATTATGAGAATTCAAATTTACTATTCAATTAATTTCATGTTTTCTTGTTGCTAAGCTATTATTTTTTTATAGCAATACTCAATGTTGCTTACTCTAATGTGTTTTCTATTTTGCCTTGCATGGATGGGGGTGTGATTCCTACAGATATTGGAAAAAATAAGGACTAAAAAAAAGCAAGCCAAGGACTAGAAAACCATCAAGTGCCAACTGGTGGGGTGACATCTACATTAGGAGATCCTATTATTTAGAATGTTTCCTTTTATGTTTAAGTTACTATGTGTTTATATGATTAGATCTTAGACTTGATAAAGGAGTCATATCTAGTTTATATTGTAAGAATAATGTGTGAATCAAAATTTCCAATCAATTCATGGTGTTTCATTTATCTTGTTGCTATGTATATCATGTTTTTTAATGTTCCACTAAGCCAAGTGGTGTGTGTTACGTACAACATACAATTTTCTTTCGTTTTCATGTATGTGCTTGGAGGGGAATTTCACTATGGGTTTTACCCCTTTAGGTGGATCCACTAAGGTCCATACCTTTTTGGTATACATGGAGTCCATATCAGGTCTCATGGACTCAAACCACTCACTAGATTTTGATTACTCAATATCTTCCTTGTAAGTTGTTGGATTATCATTTATGACCATTAAATCGTCTAGTTGAGTCACAAGAAATCCATATCTCTATGGCTCAATATGTTCCCTATTATATCTTCGAGGTTCATGTGCTATGATAGAGACTTGAGTCTCCATAATAGTTTGTGGATCATCTTATTCTTTATCCACTTCCATAGTATCGATGTTGTCTTGTTGGGTTTGAACTTCTTCAATATCTTTTTTGCTCCCACTGAATCCTCTAAAAATAAATTCCTTTTCTAGGAATACATCATCTCTAGTAACAAACACTCGGTTGATAGATGAAGTAAAAATATAGTAACCCCTAATTTCCTTTGGGTATCCAAAAAAAATACTCAACTAATGTCCAAGTTTTTCACTAAAATATTTTTTGGCATAAGCATCGCAAACCCAAACTATCATGATACATATATTGGGATGTTTCCCATTATAGATCTCATATGATGTCTTTTAATGGATTTATAAGGTACTCGATTAAGTGTAAATGCAGTGGTTTTTAGAGCATGTCCCCAAAAGGAAATCAGAAAATCAGCTTAACTCATCATACATTTGTACCATGTCCAACAAGGTGTGATTCCTTCCTTCTAGTACACCATTGTGTTGTGGTGTTTCAAATGGAGTTCATTATTATACAATACCACAATCCCTCAGAAGAACCTCAAACTCTTATCATAAGTACTCACCACCTCGATCTGATCAAAGTGTGTTGATTCTATTTCCAAGTTGGTTTTTACTTCATTCATGAATTCCTTGGACTTTTCAATCAATTTTGATTTATGTTTCATAATATACACATAACCTAACCTAATGAAGTCATTAGTAAAAATGATTTTGTCATCTTGCCCAATAAATAAGACTCACATGTCTCTACTGATTCAAAATCAACACAGTCTAGAAAAACATTTTATGGAAACTAGATATGCATTTTTCATTTATGTGCCCTAGACAATGGTACCAAAGATATGTTTTGTTTGAGTCATTGAGTTTTCACTTCTTGGTATTTATGTTATATACATTCACCTCAAGATCCAATAAATAAATACCATAAGACATAGGGGCACTATCATTAAATATCTCATCTTTAGAAATGGAAATGCGGCCATTCTTTATTAGAAATTCAAAACCAATCTTGTCCAAACAAGATACAAAAATAATGTTTCTATTTATGGGAGGAACTTAATAACAATTCTCTAACTGTATTACAAGACCACTGGTCAAAGAAAAACATTAGGTGCCTCCTATAGTGGCAGTAACTCTTCCTCCATTTGCAATGCATAGTTCCACCTTCCCTTTGTTTAGAGGTCTACTTTTTTAGATTTAACATATTTGAGTGTATGTGAGATCCAAATCCGGATGCAATTCCCATGATGAAGAAGTAGATAACTTTATTTCAATAACATTTATACCTAAGGTGGAGATTTCTATCCCCTCCTTCTTATTCTTTAGTTCCTCAAGGTAGAGGGCAATTGCTTTTTTGATGTCCGGTCTAGTAATGGTGACAATTGCTTCCCTTACCCACTCCTCCTTTTGCTTTAAGTGTAGAAGACTTTGGATAGCTTTAGAACCTTTCTTAGCTTTAACCTTGACCTTAGACAATTATTTTCCTTTGTTTACCATCAACATAGATTTGGGTTTGTCTTTCATTTTCCCCTTAGTAGTTCTCAACATGCCAAGTAGCTCAGTTAGTATCTGATCAAAATTTCTCATTGTACATTTCATGACAAATTGCTTGTATGAATCTGGGAACGGTTGCATTGTTACATCTATTGCCAACTATTAACCCAAAGAAAACTCCTGTCTTCACAAATTTTCCACATACCAAATTAAATTGAGTCCAAGGGGCCCAACTGGATCACCTTTGCCATTTTGCACTTAATTAACACATTGGAGACATCATACCACTCATGTCTTTATTTTTCTTGATACATGTTCCTAAGATGTGGTATCATCTCAACAACATCCATGTTCTCATGCTTCTTCTCTAAAGCTCATGATTCATAGATCAAAACATCTAGTTTTTCATGTCCATAACGTTATCAAATCCTTCTTATGAGCCTCTCTTTCCCCTCTGGGTGCATTTGAAGTCGGTTCATTAGGTACTGGTGTGTCCAGGACATAGAGCTTACACTCATGTGTGATTACAATTCTCAACATCATGAACCAGTCATTAAAATTATTCTTGTTAGATTTTTCTTTGTCAAGCACAAATCATAGTTAAAATGGATTATGGGTTGATCACCATTGATTTATGATAGTAGATATTCTATACGAGTCAATAAAATGATTACAAAATTAATTTGATTTCAAAAATATGATTTGATGGAATAAATTGGATTTCAATTAATTACGCTTCACATATTTCATTAAAATTAATAGTCCTCACTACTAATTCAAAAAATTATAGTGATGAATCTTCTAGTGAACCAAGATCTAAAATGCATCAAGTTATTAACCAACCAACGTCGACATATACAACTTTATTTTAGGTATGTGACAATTACCAAATGCATCATATACAACTCTTGGATAGAAGAATGCACAACTTGTTGTCAATAATTCATCATCTGAATTATATGCCATATTTATGCCTCTAGGTGCTTAATATCATTAAAATCACCTATTTAAGTCTAATCTATGGACAATACAATAATATATGCACCCGACTTGTAGGCCCACACACTTATTATCATAATTTCCCAAGGTATACTATGCACCACGCTGGACGTGTCCACACTTAGCCAAACCAGATTTTCATGTCTATTGCACTCGGATGGCATCTTCACATGGATTATTATAATGAGGGATTTTTATATATATGTATATATATATATATATATATTCATATGTATCCAAACAGCATTAAATATACATTGTTATATGTATCATATACTATAACTGTCACCACATACGATAAAATTGGATATGGCAGTACAACAACTTGATCAAACAAGTGTTATAGGAAAACAACTAAGTGACGTATATCTATATTAGTCCTAATGCTTCCCTTTTTAGGGTTCCAAATCATCTGATCACGCAAGTTGATCAGCCGATCAGAAGTCTTTGATTTTGGCATACCTTGATTTGTTGTTGATCCATCATGTCATCTTAATCATGAACCCTCCAAGGACCATTCTCTTTGGTGTGGGCTTTTGATTGTCTCCTCCTCTCCACCATGCTCCACCGATGATGTTGTCACATCATCCTATAATAATTTCATAATTAAAATTTTGCATGGAGAATGAATAGAGTTAGGCATGGCATTGATAAAAATCAAAAGAGTGATATTACATGTTTTAGATAACATCACAATTATATAATTTCCATATCAACATCCACCAAACAAAACTAATTTTATAGATTGGCACTGATTTATGTAATACAAATCATATTATATATGATATCAGGTGATTATCATGGACAGAAGATTGCACATTTATTTGTCCAATAATTGTTTGTGGTTTAAAACTCAAAACTGGCATGAGAAGTGCATGATGTCAACTCTGATACCATTTTATGATTTTCAGGGTATGAGCCAAAGTGAATATTAAAATTTTCTTCCCAAAATTCATATAGTAATGGATCAGTTGTAGCTATAAAACATAGATGAATAAAAGACATAAGAGGGGATAAAGGTGATACCTTTGTGTACAGTACTACTTGTCCAACAAGTAGGTGTTTCATATTCCAGGAAGAACTTGATCCTCTAGATCTAAATCCAGAATGGCCAACATGAAGTTTGGATATATAAGAAGAAGAAGATTTGGATTTGATACCAAGCAACATCTTGTTGTTGTCTCATGTCCTCCCAGTCTTTGCATGTGTGCCTCAACCTCTACTTCATCCATGCAGATGAGGGAAAATATAGCGCATCACCTTAGTCTCCCATTCAAAGAGGAAAATGAGTTTTCAATGTGCTAGCCATTTTAGAACTCCCTTTATTATCCTATCTTGGGAAAAAGTCCTTAGGATATATATCTCTCTTGGAGAGAGAGGGGATGACCAAATTTTATCACAAGCTGTGTCTCAAAGATTTGCATCACCCTTTGGGATGTTCTCCCTTCATATAGGAGAGTCATGGCCTTGGAAAATCTGAATTCCAATACATTTTCTATTTAGAATCCCAAAAATAATATAATATTAAAAAACTCACAAATAATTATGATTGATCAATCGCAGCCCCTAGTCACATGATCACATTATATGATCGACCGGTCACAAGATTCTAGATATAGACATGATACATTTTCTAATTCAAACTTTCCCTATAACATTGTGATCTTGTAATCAGGTGATCCAAATAGACGATCACATGTTTCTATGGAAATCTAATTAGATCAATTGATAATCAATTGATATATTGACCCAATCCATATGATCAGCCGACCAGACATTCTGGTCACCCAATCATAGGGTAAATTGGTATATTTATGATTTAAAAGCATTCTTATCATATGTTTTTGAAAATTTTAATTCTGTTATGCATCTGTATGTGTGTGACCCGATAGGTTCCTAATTACATTGGTATTGATTCAAAATGACAAAAGAAAAGGTTGGTGTCTAGCCACACATTATTGTCGCGCAAGTAATAGGAATGAGTTGGAGAGCAACTACAAATTGCAAAATTGATAAGTGTTTCCATGACCGTATAATCCCTTTGTCATAGATATCCAGATTGAAACTAAGCACAAAATGTCATCCTCTTCACTTCCAGTCTATTCTCCTTGAGCTAGAGCACACTATTTGAGATATTATGAGCTTAATATCATATATTGACTCACATGAGCATGGCCATGTATTTTGTACTCTCTTTTATCAAGTGGCCAAAATATCACTCCTAATGCAGGGACAAAGCCCATATACATCACTCCTAGTCATCCCCAAGTGTCACAGTGCACCCAATCACTACCTTTTTGGCAACCCATATTTCAGAGCATGTTGGGATACTGGTCAAAACATACCAGAAGACTTGTGATTATTGTAGTGACTTTAGGTCTAAGGATCATTGTCATCAGTGTCACATTGAAATATGACTCTGACATGTCACTATATGACTTCTATGTGTCAACCTCAAGGTGGGTATGTTCAGTACAAATTGTTCTCTAACAAGTACACATGCATCTGAGTTGATATCCAGTATCATGACAAAAGAGACATAGTCATCACTCATGTATTTACTGACCATACATGATAGTCTTGGGTATTACTGTTGTCCTATGGTATCCACAATAATAACCTAATGGGAACACAACAAGAATGAGTACCCCTATTATACATATGACCTCATGTTTAGGTCCTCAACCAAGCCATATGTCGTCAAGTCATATCACTCTTCGGATATTCTTAGATTTATTCATTATTTCAATATTGAAAAAAAAACATAATAAGTCGAATTGCCTATTATTAATTATCAAATCGAGTTTACCCCTATTACAATCACTACATGTTGGCTTTCTAGGCGTACAACCAAAAATCATATCATCATGGGGATATGGCTTGGAGGAATCAGTGTGTCTTCTCTTGTGGTGACAATACACGGGTAGTAGGGATGGGTACCCTTGCAGTCGGGGCCTAGGTCCCATCTGTACAACACCCTGAGTGAATGCTCTACTCTAAGGCATATTTTTTATCTTACCTACCCAAGTTCTGAGATGAAGATAGGTAGTTGAGGTTGCCTCTTTTGGTCAAGTCACTTATAGTGACCCATAGTGAGGCCAAACTCTAATATGTGGTCCAACTAGTAAACTGAGAAAGAGCATAATATGGGCCATAGAATCCCAGGACCAGTCCTTTTCATCATCATGGGACCTATATGATTTCTTTATGCCCCTTCTGCAAGAGCCCTAGACCTCAATTTGAGTGGATATGAATTTCTCACAGTCATTGGGTGAATCAATCAAGTCGTATGTTAGATGGTGTAGTCATCATATTCATGGTGATATGTAGCTTATGTCGGTGACATGAACCATCTTGAACCCAAGCCAAAGGTTGTCATCCCCTATGTAGGCTATAGTGCTACTCAGGTTGTAGACATTGAGTATAATGAAAATGTGTGTTAACTGATACTTGAGTTTTTGATGTAGTTGTGAGAACACCACTCGATTTGTAGTATTCAGGGCCTACATAAGGAAAGGTTGAAGGAAGGGCTCAATTCCATGATTATAAACAATTCTTGGAAAGTCTATGGCCTAATTTTTACCTTGAAAGTGTTCTCTCCTAAGGCATCCTTTAACACAATTTTTAAGAACATTTCTTTCTTAGTCATTGGTTGCAAGTCTAAGAGGTCCCTCCACAGATTAATAACCATCTTGGGGGGGACATACATTGAGGCATGTCCCATTTTCAATGAAGTTGGAGGGTATTTGAGGCTTCTATATGTGACAATAACCAACAATGACCTATTGTGGTTCCTTCCCTAAGGTAGTCCTCCTTAGAGAAAGATATTAGATGCAGAGTCATAATAAGTTTGATTGTGTCAGTGAGTGCTTCTAGCCTCACCTCTTTGAATACATACACTCCTTAAAGGGTCTTTATTATGACCTCCTTGTGTACAATAGAACTTTTCAACATATCAGCTAATGATACTTCTACTCAGGCTCAATCAAGAATCTAAATATTTCTGATGCTTCTGGATTGGTTTCCTCACAAAGCTTAGGGGCACGGGTAATTATTTTGTGTTGATAGTGGGGATAAGGACTCACGTGGTTTTTTCTTCATTTTTTATCACTAGGGAGTTTCTTCCTAAATATAAAGTTGCCTTCTCTTTCCCTTTGTCCTAGGATGAGGGGATTTCTATGAATGTGACTTGAGCTTCAACCTGCACAGTTTTTGGTTTAGGCACTCATGGTTTATTGTCTTGTTAGATCATCAATGAGTGAAGCTATGGTGACTGAGTGCCTGATGATCATTGAGATAGGTGTTTATAGGACCCAAAATGGGTGAGTTTTGAGGGTGTGGTGTAGCCTAAATGGTGTGACTCAACACTCCACAATGAAGGGACCTGAGTTTGACTCTTGCTCACCATGGGATTAAATATGAAAATCCCATTTTATTGAGCATGTTGTGGTGCCCTTAGAATATGGTTGGTTTCGGGGGTTTACCTTGCTAGGGGACTCACTAAGTGGCACATTCTAAGGGAGGTTTCCTTTGTCATAAAAAAATGGGTGGGTGTTTCATCATGGTCGTGCCCCTAGTATGATGATCAACATTCAATTGCTCAAATATATCACTGGTTTCTTCTCTTTAATGGTAACAATGACATGGGAACCTTGGGACAGTCTTGAGAGTCTAATTTAAGGGACCAATTGGTGATGTGGCTTGATCTTCTACTCGTAGTATGGAAAAAATCATTTAGATGATGGAAGTGTGTCCTCTATCACAGTTGTGGTGATTTCCCCTGACTCAATCAGATCATGCAAGGCATGCTTAAGGGAGAGGCATGAGTTTGTCTTATGCCTCTTGGCACAGTGAAAATCATAGTAGGAATTGGCATTGTAGCTCTTATGCAAGGGGTTTGGTGGTCCCCTTATAGAAGGAAACATCAAAATATGTTGTATGGTGGGTAGGATGATACTAAGGGAAGATCTTAAAGGAGTGAAGTTCCTCTTAGGTTTTTTTGGATCCTCTAATGTAATATTTCTTAGTTGTTCCCTTATAGAATAGGGTTCCTTGCAATGGGTTGTTGTACAGGAGGATGGAATGGTGGGCATACCCATACAGATGCTTTGGCAAGAATTAAAATTGTGGTGGCATGTAATATGGTAGGAAGTATTGGGTGTTAGGTTGCATCATTTGAAATTGTTGATTTTAAGGTGCCACAATGGCATTACTGACTTGAGGCAAGGGCACCTAAGAGGGATCTCTTTGAACGTGTGGTCTTTTTCACTCTATGTTTCCATATGGAATCAACGCAGCTCCTACTTTGAGTCACTCCCTTTAGTCTTTGTCCACGTTTACCTCTAGTTTGTTTTGAGACTATAGATTGAGGTTGTAGGGTGAGGTCAATGTTCAAGTAGACACCTCTCTTGATATTGGTATCAATCCACACCCCAACTTGAATCAATTTGGATAATGTATTATACCTTTGTAATGATATCATTGATGCCAATAAAAGTGAGTCTTCCCTTATTACCATGTTGAGGGCCTCCTTATTAATGGGCTTGAACTTTAGCAGGGCTCTGAACTCTCTCCATACCCAACAAACTCAGGGAATATTTCCTATGTCTTTTGTTGCAATTTTTTGAGGTCTTCATTGGTTTGGACCTCATCCATATTTCATTTGTCTTAATCAATAGACCTCTTTTCCAAGTTTGCCCAGGTGGTGAGTGTTGTCAGGTCTTGCTTGTTGTACTATGCCAAGGTTGGATTTATCAGCATCCACATGAGTGGATCATTTTTCCCCAAATACTTATGAAACTTTGGCATATCAAAATTATTTTATAAATTCACATCTAGGAAGTGATAGAAGTTGTTGAAGTTCTTCCCTCCATCCTTCTTCCTCTCCAACTATTTGCGTTTGTGCATGATCTCAAGCATGTGAGATCTGTGGCGGAGGATTCTAGGATGGCTTCCTCTTTGTTGGTAGCTATCACAAGTACTACTGGTAATTTGACTATTGATCATGGTGGCATGTACATATGAGGAGGGAGCCCATATGGTCCTCCCATATATGTATTGTACTAGGGCAGAGGTGGATGAAATGGATGAAGACTAGGAAATGTTGCCCTGCATTTATATTTTTTGCATGATAAATATTCGTAGAGGTTTTTCCCTTGTATTAATATTTGGGGTTCTCTTCTATGACCTCAAACTCCTATTCCTACTTTTCATTCTTGGAATTTCCATCTAAGATTGGAAAAGGTGTCATAGGATTAGGTGATCCTAGTACCAAACAATATTAAAATGAGGTGGATATTGGTAAGGCCCATGCTAGAAGAGACCGAGTTGGTGTAGACAAGGGCTCTACATGTTGTATGGGAAAGAAGGGTTGATGGGATGACGCATTGGTCTCCTTGAACTACTTCTCCTGGGTAGTACACACGCTCTAGATGATTGATGTTGTATGGATTCATAGAGGGAGCATTGACTGGCTCCTAAGGGGTTCCCTCTTACGAAAATTTTGGAATGGTGGAACGGTTTGGTGCCTTGGTGGAATCTTTGGGATTATCCCCCAAATAGGTTTGTCTTTCTTTATGTTCTCAATATCTCCTTTGGAACTACCCTTGGATTATTGACCGAACTTACATAGGAGATCCAAAAAGGATACTCTATGGTCTTCTACAATTTTCCAAAATGGAAATACCTACAAAAGATCTTTAGAATTGGATTGTGGATAGATTATGGTTTCCCCTGTCTTGAGAGAGATAGAAGAAACTTCCTACTCTAAAATGAGATGTACCTACTAGCCCCATGATAGGAGGTGTTGAAGGGTTAGATGGGAGCCGGCGGTAAAAAGGTGGAATGATGATCATCACCTAGCTCAATTTTGGTGATTTTGATTGAGAAATTGATTATTTGGCATGGTGTATGGGGTGTGACTCCCCTCAAGGGATACTTCTAAGAAAATTACTCAAAAAAAGGGTGAGACTTAAGGTTCCATGACCATTCATGGTTAAATTATCATGTTTAAGGCTAGTGATTATAGTCGACTAGCCACCAAACTCCCTATGATGTCTTCTTTCGAAGGGAGCCCATATTTAGTTAGGAATATTGACTGCATCCTAAACACCATATCTCTTACCTAATTTTTCAATTTCTTTCTTAGAATGCCTCACCTTTAGAGTGAGGAAGTAGAATGAAGGTATGGAGCCTCTTCTAGGCTTATTCTTATGGATAAGGGTAACATATTTGGATGGTGGTTGACCAGCCTAAATTGCACGTCCAAAATGGAGCGGATCTGGAGTAGTTAGACTTTTGAGATAATAACCTGACACTCAAGCCCCCGCAACTATTATATGAGGTCTGACGTAGTAATCAGAGTTGAACCACAGGGACAAGGTTATCACGTTTTAAGTACGCAAGGTCTCACACTCAAATACTCTAGATAAACTTATGGTTAAAAAAAGGGTGCTCCCTAAGGAACGATGGTGCTCTAACCAAAACAAAGAAAGTTCAAATAAAGAAAGAAAATAACAACAAGAGAAAACAAAAATGAACGGTAAGAAACAAAGATATGGAAGGGAACTCAGATCGGGTTTCACCTACTAAGGTTTCTCACCAACATGCAAAACTCACTCCCCTTTGTATACTCCTACTAAGATTACAAGCAGTCATAATAGCATCTATTCCCTCCTCTCTCGACATAAGGGTAGATCTAGGATCTAAGGTGGCCTCCCTCTTGAGATAACAGCCTTATAACCATAAAGCAAACCATATGACCATAAGCTTTAGTAATCCAAAATTCGCATGCATTCATACTACTCCATAACACCAAATAAAGAATATACTACTCTTTCGAGGTACCAACGATCAAACATCACAAGATGGTAGCTAAGCATACAAGTGAAGCATTAATAACAAGTGTATGGAGATAACCTTGATATGAGCATGTATGTATCCAAAGGGAACCAAGAATATACATGTTGGGAGAGCCTTAGTGGCTACTCCAAACTTGAGTTAAGTGTTTATACACACATGTTAACGGGTAGCATAATGGCTTTACAAAATGATAGATACATCATAACCACAAAGAGGGAGGGAGTACAACATAACAGAGATGATAGATCTAGAAGAGAGAGAGAAGATGGCAATACACCAAAGTACTCCTTCAAATCTAGATCTGGAATGGATGGTGCAGAAGCTCTCCTTCTTTTGAGGGAGAGGGGCCTTCAATATTCTCTCTCCTTAGCTTCCCCCTTTGGAGATCCAAGACTGTTGGATAAATTGGATATTATGATAAATCCCTTTGTTTCGATGATGACAAACATTTCATTCTTATTTATCTAACAAGCTAGTTGAGTGTGCAGGACTAAGCAGGATGACAAAGTAGCAAGGGAAAATCCAAGAGCTTACTTAGTTATATTTTCATGCAATGTAATCAATATTGTAAAACTTGTACAAATATATAATGTACAAGTACGTAGATTTGCATGTAAATCAAGCGTTAGATTTTCCTTAGCCAAACACCATAGTTAGACTTGTCATCCCAGTTAATTAGGATCATCTTTGCACACTCACACATATAATTAATGCTTAAATTGAAACCTTGAAACAGGATCATTCTCGGTCGACAAACTCCTCGACCGATACACTCTCGGTCGACCATCTTCTCGACCGAGAAAGATCCAAAGTAGTCGTTAGACACAACAGACAAAGTAGTTGGCAGTTGCAAATGAACGTTAATCCAGAGAGCCTGTCGGTCGACAAAACTTCGACCGAGTAGGTGTCTCGGTCGACCATTCCTCGACTGGGATGGTCTCTGACAGCAACTGCAGAATAAATTAATTAGTCGTTGTTAAAGCAACAACCTTGTACCTAACGGCTAGTTAAGCACTTAGAAACCCCTAGAAGTTGTCTAGAACGTCCTTAAGCATACTTAGGCCATTCCTATAAATAGGACAAGCCATAGGACACTAGAATTCACTTGTTACACTTGAGAATACACTTGAGCATACTTGAGCAATCTTTTGCAAGCAAATTTGAGCACTGTGATCATTGGCCTACATTCTTCTTAGCTCAATCTCGTGTCCTATAGGCTAGATTCTCCTACCCACAGCAATTACAAGTTCACATACTTAGCTAGGAGATCTTACGCTTGATCTAGGCATATCAAGCCTCGGGCTTAAAGGATAAGTTGTAATTTCTCTATTTCTTTCTTGTTCCTATTTATTCTTTGTACTCTCCTTGCTACTCCTAGGGTTGGAGGCTGCGGATTGGAGAGGGTTGACTTCTCAGAGGAGAAGGGGACTTCAAGCTACTTCAAGAAGGCTATCGCACGGGAAGCTACTTCAGATTGCTGGTGCAACGGGAGTTGGTGCATCTACTTCAAGGGAAGGCTGCTTCGAGTTGGGCGATTACTTCTAGGTGAAGGCTGCTTGAAGGGTTTAGGGAAAAGAGATTGTATTTTATGTAATTCCTTGAGAGGTAATAAAATAAATTTCTTTTCAAATCCCGGTTGGGTAAGCAACCGGGTAGTGGACTGACTACCTTAGTATTTGCTAAGGTAGGAACCACTCTAAACCCTTGTGTCTCCTTGTCCAATATTTTTCTTTGTGGTTGCTTGAGTAATTAATTGTTAAAATTATCTACAAAACTCTATTCACCCCCCCCTCTAGTAGTTTTCAATTGGTATCAGAGCAGGCTTCAAGTAGCCCTATCCAGGTCTTGAAGAGATAAAGGGAGGAGGTGACTACAACCACAAGAAAAGGAGCATGGACCAATGTGCGACAAGTTGCAATTGGTGCTTAGGAACAAAGCACTCTACGTCTAGATGTCCATGGAGGTCAAAGAAAGAAGATACACATAAAGAATGTTTCGTTGCTACAATAAGTGAGGAAGAAGAAGAAGAGGTAAGCTTGCTTGATTTACCTAAAGAAGAGTTAGTTACTATTATTGAAGAAACACATAATAAATATGTTGAATGCAAAAAGAAATTAAAGAAATCAGATAAAGAAAATGATGATCTAAATGCTAGATTTCTTGAGCTTACATCCGAAAATGACGATTTATATGCTAAATTGAATACTCTTGGTTTTGAAAAAGATAGCATTATGTCTGAAAATCGTACTTTGAAATCATATCTAAGTAATAGTGAAGTGAAAATTTTCACTCTAGAGACTAACTATGATCTTCTATGTCAAGAAAAGACTGAACTGCTTGCAAAGATAAATGATATTCAAAAACAACCTATATTGTGCACCCATGTAGATTATGACAATATAGTGAAAGAAAGAAATATGTTATCATTCAATCTAGACCAAGCAAAATTAGATATCAAGAAAAGAATGGATGAGATCGTTAAGTTGCAACAAGAAGTTAGTAAGTTAAGCAACAATGGAATCCTTGATAGAATATTAGAAAATTCCTATCATCAAATAGGGAGAAGAGGACTAGGTTATAAGCCTAAGGAGAAATCCTATCAACAACCTAGTTGGAGAAGGACACAAGCAAGTCAATCCATGAATGTACATAGAGGCAAATATACTTTTGTACCAAAGAACAACCTAGACCAAAATCATAGAAAGAGATATGAGGTTGATTCTATATGTTGCCACTATTGTTCACGTCTTGGACATTACTCCTTCTCATGCCCATACAGGAAAAAGAATGTTGAGATGGTATGGGTTCCAAAATCCCCAAATTGATTCGATTAGACTAAGTTGAGATATGACCAAAGTCTCAAATTTGCACATCTTTTTTTGTCTATCTCAACTTAACATATAGGGATAACAGATTTATCATACTCTTATTGCAAATTTATCTCTTAGAAATACTTGCAATGATTAAAATGTTTCAAATCGACTTTTGAAAATACTCATTGTGCTAAACATCACTTAATATGCTTCATCATATTTGATGCCCTTACTAAGTTCTCATAATTTGTACACTTTAATGAGCCTCATATTGATATTTGTAAGCCATCTGCAGAACTTACTCTTCACGTATGAATATTTTTAAAACCTGCGGAATATGCCTCTTGGTTAAAATAAAATTTGACCAAGGGGCGCCATGGTCGTAATCAAGGGCGACCTAAAATAAACTTTGATAAAAATTGTTTATTTGGACATTATTTTATTGAACTTAATCTTAGCATATTTTTAATCAAAACTTAAATCATTTGTAGCAATTAGAAGCCTTAAATATTATTACTCCCTTGGAATATACATATATATGCTCTACAAAACTGTTCTATGATTTGCATTAAAATACAGTCAAAAATTGAACTCAGTAAGTCTGTCGGTCGACGACTTCGTCGACCGAGAACCACTCAGTCAGCCCATCTCACTCGACCGACAAATTCTAAACAGACTCAGTATTGGACGAACTGTCGGTCGACGAGTGCTCGACCGAGACAATGTCGGTCGACAAGCGCTCGACCGAGAAATAGCCGTTGGATATGACCGTTGCAACCCGACCGTTATGACTGTTTTCTTTACCGTTGGAGGACCAAGTGGCGCGTCTGCAACTCGACCGTTGCGAACGCTCGGTCGACGAGTCGTCGACCGACCAGGTCGCTGGAATTCTATAAATAAGTGCAAAAACGAGCCACTTACTCACACTTGCATTTCCTTGCTTCCATAGTCCATCTCTAGTGCAATTTCGTGCAATCCTTCAGCATTCTTACCCTCAAATCTTCCTTGCTTCTTCTCCACACTCAAGAAACACAAATGGCTTCATCCTCAGCTGTCCGTGGAAAGAAGAAGGTTGCCGGAAGAAAAGGAAGAGAAGCTCGGGAAGCCACTCTGCCATTGACGATCATCAACGATATCGCCTTCGTCGACGGAGATGCTGGAGATCGATACTTTCGGCTTTCCTCTAAAGCTCCTCTTCCCCGACGCCCGGTCGAAGTGATGGACTTCATCAACATAGTCGACCTGGAGCATCTCTTTGGAGTACAAAAGCTGAAGGACTTCATCAATCCATCCTTTCCTTCCTATTCCATTAAGGTAGTCAACGAATTCTATGCCAATCTTATATCCCATACCGAAAATGAAACCACAATCTTCTACACCATGGTCAATGGGCATAGTTTTAAATTTTCCGAAGGGGATATTCTTGACATGCTAGAAATTGATATAGATGAATATCAAGATTTCCTTGACCTTACCACCGGCAATCCAATAAATTTATTTTCCCATGATGACCACTCCACTAGCCTTAGTGATATAAATATTTCAAGCCAATACCACTTGTCATGAAGATAGGGGAACCTATTATGCAATAAACCTAAAACCGGCATGTAGAATAGTAAACCTCATTGTTTCCACCAACATACATCCACGAGCCAATAAATCCGAGGTTCCTATTTTCCGTATGTGTCTAATTTATGCTATCATAAAAGAAATTCCCATCAACTTCATTCGCATAATACTTAAAAATATGCTTGAGTTTTCTGGCAATCCACCATATGCCGATTTTGTATGCCAGATTACTCAACATTGTCTTAAGTTAAACATTGAAGATATGGGATACCTATGGGAGCGTAGACAACCAAAGATAAGTAAGAACACCGTAGAGAAGATGGGGATTGACTTTGGTCATAAAAGGGCTAGAGTAGAAGGAGAATCATCACATCAAGATATACCACCACCCCCTCCTCCTACTAATCTTTCTATTGATCCCATCCAAAATACTCTCACTTATCTTGTTGGCTCCCAATATCATCTCAGTAACCAACTCAACTATACCCATCATGCCATGACATACTTAAATCAAAGAATGCAAAATCTTTCTCCGGCTGAAACCGATGAATATCCGCATTCTTTAAATCTTGGCATGCTCAACCCATTTAACCCTTCATACAACTATTATCAACCTCCACCTCCACCATCAATGGATCTTGCACATACTCAATTTTCCTCCATACAATTGCAAGATATAGCTGCTCACTTCCGATTTGACCGAGTTCCCACATTTCTGGAAGCATATGCATTGGCTATGACAGGTGCTTTAGATTGGCAAACTCTGGTCAAATATTATGGAGCCGAGCCATTCCTTGGGAAAGATCCGGACATCGATGTAATTCTTAAATCTTTCATGTGAAGTGTTGGAGTTGTACTAGTTGTAATAAAAATGATTAGTCCAATTCTATATGATTGTAATCTTCTTCATGCTATTGAATGAAATTTGCCATTTTTTTATTTTCACATGGTTATTTTTGGAATATGAGACATCTTCAAAAAAATGAATCACAAGATCATTATTGTAGAGCATAACAAATGAAGGGAATAATAATTAAAACAGGCAACTATTACAATTGTAATTGAATTTCCAAATGCAAAACAGTTCTCCAGAAACATTCTCGGTCGAGAAACTAGTCGACCGAGAACATTGTCGGTCGAGCAATTGTCGACCGACTGGGTTTCTATTTTTCCAGATTGACATAAATTGCATACATCTTTGTTAAATCTTGGACATTTTATATATTTGCTTAGTATTCAAACTTTCATTTGCGATATCTATCTAAGGGGGAGCAAAGCATAAGAATAAGGGGGAGATCATCAAAACTTTGACCATTTGATTGAAGAAGCTTACAAAAATATTGTAATCACCATGTGTAGCTGAAAATTTTCAAGAAATTTATGAATTTATTGAAAATGGTATCTTACAGGAATTCTCTACCCAAAATAGGGTTTTTTTTTATGGAGACATTTTTATGTACTCTACGCTTAGAGGATTCTCATTTAATCTAGGGCTTAACATCCTTTGATACATGAGAATTCAATATACATTCATCATATGCTTAAGGGAATCTCATATCATTTCAAGGCTTAACATCCTTTGCGAATGATTGAGAAACAAATTGTGGATAAATTAGATAAAAATCCATGTTCCTAATAGGATATCTAATTAAGGGGGAGCATTATCTTAAGGGGGAGAAGAAAAATAAAACATTCAACTTGGATATCTTTTTGAAATGACAAAGGGGGAGAAAGAATATAAAAATACAAATGAGTTTCATCACATCTTGGCCAGCACTCACTTGAAAAACATAAATAGCTACAAAAGGAAAATTTTCAGGTATGAAACTCACATGCTTTATATTTCCTTATTTCATATTTAGGAAATGTTTGTCATCTTCAAAAAGGGGGAGATTGTTGGATAAATTGGATATTATGATAAATCCCTTTGTTTCGATGATGACAAACATTTCATTCTTATTTATCTAACAAGCTACTTGAGTGTGCAGGACTAAGCAGGATGACAAAGTAGCAAGGGAAAATCCAAGAGCTTACTTAGTTATATTTTCATGCAATGTAATCAATATTGTAAAACTTGTACAAATATATAATGTACAAGTACTTAGATTTGCATGTAAATCAAGCGTTAGATTTTCCTTAGCCAAACACCATAGTTAGACTTGTCATCCCAGTTAATTAGGATCACCTTTGCACACTCACACATATAATTAATGCTTAAATTGAAACCTTTAAACAGGATCATTCTCGGTCGACAAACTCCTCGACCGAGACACTCTCGGTCGATCATCTTCTCGACCGAGAAAGATCCAAAGTAGCCGTTAGACACAACAGACAAAGTAGTTGGCAGTTGCAAATGAACGTTAATCCAGAGAGCCTGTCGGTCGACAAAACTTCGACCGAGTAGGTGTCTCGGTCGACCATTCCTCGACCGGGATGGTCTTTGACAGCAACTGCAGAATAAATTAATTAGCCGTTGTTAAAGCAACAACCTTGTACCTAACGGCTAGTTAAGCACTTAGAAACCCCTAGAAGTTGTCTAGAACGTCCTTAAGCATACTTAGGCCATTCCTATAAATAGGACAAGCCATAGGACACTAGAATTCACTTGTTACACTTGAGAATACACTTGAGCATACTTGAGCAATCTTTTGCAAGCAAATTTGAGCATTGTGATCATTGGCCTACATTCTTCTTAGCTCAATCTCGTGTCCTATAGGCTAGATTCTCCTACCCACAGCAATTACAAGTTCACATACTTAGCTAGGAGATCTTACGCTTGATCTAGGCATATCAAGCCTCGGGCTTAAAGGATAAGTTGTAATTTCTCTATTTCTTTCTTGTTCCTATTTATTCTTTGTACTCTCCTTGCTACTCCTAGGGTTGGAGGCTGCGGATTGGAGAGGGTTGACTTCTCGGAGGAGAAGGGGACTTCAAGCTACTTCAAGAAGGCTATCGCACGGGAAGCTACTTCAGAAGGCTGGTGCAACGGGAGTTGGTGCATCTACTTCAAGGGAAGGCTGCTTCGAGTTGGGCGATTACTTCTAGGTGAAGGCTGCTTGAAGGGTTTAGGGAAAAGAGATTGTATTTTATGTAATTCCTTGAGAGGTAATAAAATAAATTTCTTTTCAAATCCCGGTTGGGTAAGCAACCGGGTAGTGGACTGACTACCTTAGTATTTGCTAAGGTAGGAACCACTCTAAACCCTTGTGTCTCCTTGTCCAATATTTTTCTTTGTGGTTGCTTGAGTAATTAATTGTTAAAATTATCTACAAAACTCTATTCACCCCCCCTCTAGTAGTTTTCAAAGACTAATCAGATGGATGAGAGTGGGTATGGAATTTGGCAGCACTTCATGATCCTTGATGATCTGATGATATAACAAGTCGAGGTGGGTGGCCTATTTATAGGTGTTTCCCACCAACTTAACCATTCACACCACAGTCGAGGCTTGGTATCGGTCGAGGCTTATTCTTGGTCGAGGTCACCACAATGGTTGGTCGTGGTTCCACCTCAGTCGAGGTACACTGGCATTAGTCGGGGCTCGATCGCGGTTAATCGAGGTATGGCTCCACCATGACTGCGGCCTCCTCGGTCGAGGTATTCTATCACCTTAGTCACAGCCTCGTCGGTCGAATCTGAGATGTGCGGTTTATAGGCCATGACCAAAGGGCGCGTTGCATTGTGGTCGCGAAGCATTGGTGTGATTAGTGGCATCAACCACAGTGAGAGGGTCCTTGATGGTTGATGAGCCACAGTCGAGGTGTAGACCATGTATGTGTCTTGATGTGACCCTGTAAGGATGGTAAAAGTGTGCAATTAAGATTCTTGACATAAAAGTGCTAGAATAAGTGGAAAAGTCTATAAAAGTTGTGGTTGGAGAGGTATAAAATATGTGTAAAAGGTGTATAAAATTAGACGTTATCAACTCCCCCAAACTTAGAATCAAGCCTGTCCTCAAGCTAAGGGTAGGTTTAAAATCATAGAGAGGAGCAATTTTGTGACAAAATTTTGCAAAACTTAACATTACCGAGTTATCTCATTCTTACACCAAAACACTTGTGGTATGTTCGCTCAATCCTAAAATCTCATTCCTCCCCCTTCACAACAAGATGTGCACAACTTTGAGTTCTTGCCGTAGCCTTTGGTAGTAAAAGGTCTCTTCGTCTCAACATATCACCCCTTCCTGTGTTAGGTTACTAGCCATACTAGTACAACATCTCCCTGAGGGGTAGCTTTAACACTCTTCCTTTATTATTTTTAGTTGGCTTAAAGTGTTTTCCTTTTCTGCTAAATTTCCCTCACCTACAACTATCGTAAGGACAGTGTTGCCCTTAGGGGCTTCTGACGTTAGTCAGGTGGTTTCTTGAGGTTCATTCAGGATTGAAGGTGGGTAAGTTTGGCTTCAAGGTTCCACTTACGGGCACGACATATCTGCATTTATGAGTGAAGCAATACACCGCCCTTGTGGAACCCCTTCGCATCTTTTGGGCACAACTCTTGTGATATATATATATATATATATATATATATATATATATATATATATATTTGTGTGTGTGTGTTTGTGTTTGTGTATATTGGATTTTTATACCTCCTCTCTGGTTTAGGTGAGTGGGTTTTTATGTGTCTTCTGGGCGGCCAAGCCTGTTTTCATCCCAAAACGGGGATACTTAAACTTGAAAAGGGTAGATGTTTCCTTCTCGGGGAAGGTGAGGATTTTCAGGCTGGAACCGTCAGGTTAGGGTGTTTGGTCAGGAGTATGTCTCGGTGAAGTTCTCCAATTTCCAAGGGTTTCATAAGTTTAGGATTATTACACACACAACGTCTTATTGTAGAATGAGATAAAATTGTATTGTTGTGCCTCTTATTTTACTTTTAGATGCATTAGTTGCTTGTATATTCCTCTCTAGAAGTGATAGCACTACACCCTTTAATAAGGGGACAGACAAACTCAAAGGTAACTACGTAAAACTGTGACTTATAACAAAATTCCTTAAAGCATAATTTTTTTGCAAAATTAGTTTGGCGAGAACTAAAATATGTACAAGTGCGCCAAGATATGTACAAGTAAAAAGAATCAAATTTTTGCAAATTTTGAGATGGAATTGTACCTCTCATGCCCGTTTATAACTCCTCCCCCAAACTTATCATTCACCCTAACTCGGGGTGTCGAAATTAGAGTTAGGTGAATAAACGGGGTTACTTTATTTCTGCTAGCTGGTCTTGGTGGCCCACTTTGATTCAAGCAGCATGCTACCGTACACTTCGTGTAGTGGGTGGTACTTCTCATACAACATTCCTTCCATCTTTGTATTCAAAGTGTCTAGGGCCATCATCCAGCCTAGATAGTAGAAGCCGCAATCATTTGATAGAGGCACTTGTTGAGGGCTCCTGTGGCAGAACTACATCTTCTTGAAGTCTTTGCCTTCTTTATGTTTGTACCCTTTGCCATGAATTTTTGACATCTCAACAATCGCCTTAGCGCATGTTACTGCCTTCTCTTCTGTAGATGTCTTTTCAATAGATATTTGTTTTCTTGTTTAGTGGGAAGGTTGTGTCTGGGCTGTTGTATAATACTGTAGTCCTTTTAATTATATTGACCACCAGCAAAGTCCAATGACTATCATGAAGTATTGGCAGGAAGATGTAGTCTGGGAGAGACGTCGTTAGGCATTGTTGCTTTCATTCCTTTTCACCTGATCTCTTTTCTTATAGGATGTCATCCACAAAAAAATGACATGTGCACATTTGGCATGTTGTCGTTTAGTAGAGCTTGGTAAGCAGACATGGTGCTGACTGAGAGGTACCCTCCTATTTTCAATGTATCTCGTAGGTCGTCCTTCAGCACGCAGATGCCATCCCTATCGAAGACTACCTATGTCGGTGCGTGATCTTCCTTCAAGGATTTCATTATTGCATTGAGGCCTTCTAAAGATAGACTCATGCAGCTCCATATGTCAAAATCCTTGAAGGTTGGAACTATTTCCCTAGCTGGCCCAACTAGTTTATCCTCGGGCAGATCTTCTACTTCTATCTCACCCTCTTTTGGCTGGCCCGGTAGAGGTTGTTCTTCTTTGTCTTTTGTCACTTGAGGTTGCTCTAGCTCAGGAGTTGGCATTCTTTCTGTAGTCACGCCAGTGTCAACTGTCCAGCCTTCCTTCCAAGTTACTGCTCTGGTTGGTTCTGTAGGGTTGATCCACAATTCTTTGAGTTCCTCCCTCCATGTCTTCTTTTTTGGGAGGGGGATTTCTTGATGAAGTCTTTGTGGTACTGCTTCTGAAGGCATCTCCGAGTTATTGAAAAAGTGGTGGTCGTATATAACCTCCATTGCATAAATACTATGCAGTCCGTGTAGATCTTCTGAGCAGAGATCTTTTGGTGGGATGCCCTTGTTGATGGCTTCCATCATCCTTAGCGTGATGAAGGCGCGGTCCCCTGTTCCAGCCTTTTCTTGGGAAACCTTCTTGCAGATTGAGAACTGCTTCCACATCCCCTTGTGTTTGCTGTCTGCTGATTGTATAACTCTTTGTAGACGTATCAACACCTTTAGGATATCTCTCACTTCCTTATTCTTATAGATCAGGGATGTGATGTCCAGTTCGGCTGCAAAGCAATTGAACACCGTTGTTCATCTTTCATATAGGTTGACGACAATCAGTTCCCAATGATTTATAGTCCTTATGGGTAGGACTACAAATCTGGTTTCTTCCCTACTTATTGCACGTTGTAGCTCTATCACATCATCAGCTTTGTTATTTTCTTCATATAGGAGCTCTTCTAGATGTGTGGTTCCAGTGAACATTGGATGGACTTTATCTGGATGCAAGAATTCTTCAAGGAGGGTGGCACACAACACTTTAATTAGCTTCTTGTGTACTCATGCTCTTGTCTAGGAAATCCCTCTGAAGTGATCTTTGTTGAGTAACTTTCCCTTGTTTTGATAGATAATGTTAGTTTCGGGTAGGTTGTCATTCAGTATATCGACAAGGATATGGACATCTCTGCATGTCATCCTTGATAGTGTAGTCATGTCCATACCCACCATCTTGCAGGGAAGAGGAGGAGCCACACCTGATTCTACTTCGCTGATTGGTGTGCTCTGCTTCCTGACCGACTCATTCATGAAGAAAGAAGTAAGCCCACCTTCCTCATCTTCTGAGGTGCTTTCTTCTGTTTCTTGTGCTTCTGTGGGTGGTGCTTCTGTTGTAGGACGTTGAACCCTTGTTTCAGTAAGTGTCTGGGTTATCGCCTTGTCTTTGCCTTTTGGGGACATTTCTGTATCTACATCTTTTGTTGGATGACTCACTTCTGACGGTTGCTCTAGATCTATAACATTTAGTGTGGTAATGTCGTAGCCATTTTTCCATCATAGAAGGAGTCATCTTGATCATAATGCTACAGATCTTTCAATAAGTCAATGTGGATGTCCATCCCAAATGTTAGGTCATCTAAGAACTTGTTTAGATCTCTGATTTCTCATGATGTGAGATCTTTTATCACTGTTTTCTCTGCCCTGGTGATGATGGCCTACGTGGGATCTTCTGGTATAGCCTTGTCTTCATCTGGGCTACTGTTTAGATCAAAACCCCTTGACAACGTGTTAGTCTTCTTTGTCTCATTGTCTTGATGAGTGTCTGACTATGGCGGTGCTTCTTTCGCCTGTGGTTCAGCCATCGGAGAAGATTTTATGTTGGAACTTTCTTCCTTCAATGCTACTCCTACACTGGTTCCCTCCATGTCGTTGTCATATTTGTCAAGGCTCGAAGGGCTCGAGGAAGTGTGTTATGTCGAAGTGTTTGTCAGACGCTTGATCTACTTTCTCTATGGACAGCCGTCAATTTCTTAGCATTCGACTTCTATCTGATGGCATTCTTTGTCTAAGCATTGATGGTCCTTCTTGAGGTCATCCAATGCTTCCTCGTACCCTTTTCTCATCAGCTCCTTATCTACCCACATGGTGTCTATCTCCTTCCTGAGGTCCGCCATCTCCTCAGTGAGGGTCTTTAGCACTCCCATTAGTGCATTCTGGGTGCTTATCACCCCTTGTATGAACTGGGGGAGCACTTCAATCCTCTCATTCAACGCTTGTACCTACGTAGTTAGCGTACATAGGGTGGAGGTAATATTTACATTTAATTTAGAAGTTTGATGCATGTGTTTCCACATGACATCAAATTTGTTGCCCAATACATCACCAAAGATGTGTGGGCGGTGTTGTTGCGGCTCCAAAGGCGTGGTGGATGCTCTTGGCTCCTTCGATTGGGGAGCTAGTATGACTGGGCCGAAGATGCTTGCCTCTGGGTGTCCTGGCATTTGTAGGATGATGTCTGGAATTATGGGGTCGGGTACATCCTCGGGGTCCTCATGTGCCTGGTTTTTTTCTTATTCTCCCTCAACATACTGTACTATTCTTATAGCTTCAAGGTGTGCATGTTTGACCTCTTCTATGATCTTGGTTTCAAGTTGACGTCCCTTACTTGATGTCATATCAACTGGGACACGTGGTGAGGGTGCGCTCAGGGCAACAGTCTTTTTAGTTATCTTCTTCTTCTTCTTTCTTATTGCCAACTTCTTTCTTTCCTCTGGCTTCTTTATCTCTATCTCTAGAGATTTTGCTTTGTCTCCCCTCACTGGAAGTTGATGACGGGTTTGTTATAGTGTGTATAGCCCCCGAATACATCTTGTCAACATATTCTTGAGAGGGTCGTAGCTCGTGGGCATCATAGTATGCCATTTCTGGGAGGGGGAGGAGCGTCTTGGAACAACTTTGCTTGTAGAAGAGTTTGTTTCCCTTCTGCGCCAAGATCCATGTGTTGATGAGGGACTTTATGTCAATCTTCGTGTGTCCCTTCATCTTTTTGTACCTCATCAACAAGTCTACATCCATGAAATGATATGCTATCTTAGTGATTTGACCTCCCATGCAGAACTCCTTAGTCTGTTTAGCTTCGCCTCCCACTATTGCAGATAGTTGTTCAATGAGAATTCTGCCTATATTCACTGGCCTCTTATTCAGCATGGACCAGATAATGAAGAGGTCTCTTTCGTCACACCTTTGGTCTCTGACCTTGTAAATATGGTGTTGGCAGTGATCTTATGCATCATCCGGATGAAGTATGATGTGACGAGGGTTGCCTTGGAGTTCTTGGAGTTGTGTTCTTTCTCCCCCGTCATCTTTTTCCACATTTTGTGGTTGATGTACCCGATCGTGTCCTTCTCTACGGGTGCGGTGGAGCAAGCATGTGCTTCCTCAGTCATTCCTGTGAATATAGTATTCAGCATGGCCTCTGTGATTGTGTGAGACTCCCCCTGAGTCTCACTTCCATCTTGAAATTGCCGCCGCCCTTCTTGCGTTCTGCGTCACTGATCGAGAACTTCTCTAAGGATGACAAGAACTCCGTCGTCAGTTGTATTAGCAAAGGGGCTTTAGAGGTGCATAGAATACGTAGATTTGCACCCTCCAAGAAGTTGACTACCCTGTCATAGACTCCCATCTTCTTAAAGTCTTTGAAATCTAGGTATCTAGTAGGCTTGAACCCCTTGGCTTGCAGTAGTTATAACACTTTATTTTACGCACTTTTTGCATACATTTCATACCTTCCCTAGCATATATTTTGCTAACTTTCCCCATAATTTTAGCATCTTGTGTTAATTAATTCACTTACACATTTTCCCCTTTTATTTCAGGTACATATCTAGCCCAGGTCATGGTCATCACCTTGACTGTGACTTGATGCAGCCCTATTTTAGGGCTCCATCCTGTGTCATTTTGTACTTAAGTTGCATCTAAACATGTTAGAATTATATGTTATTCTCCCCAATTTGGTTATCATTGCAAATATGCTTATGGATGTTCTTTGCAATGTTTTTCAGGTACTTGGACCATGCCTAGATGGAAGAGAGAGAAAGAAGGAATCCTAGGGTTTCCCCACTCATGGAGGGACCCAAAGAAGACCCCAAAGTCTCCCTCAACCTACCTCCAATGGCCAAGAATCGTCTCCAAGCAAAGGCATCCAAGATTTATGAAGTTTAAAGCCATGCTAGCATTAGAAGACCCCAGAACGGCCGTGGTGCCATAGAACGGTCGTGCTGGCAATTGAGAAAATTTACAGGTTGATCGACAAATCATTGAAGTTCAAGCAAGTCAGCCACCACGGCCGTGTTGGATGAAGATGGAAAGGGCGTGCTGCTCAGAACGACCTCCTCACAACTCTGCCACCACGGCCGTGCTACCCAACACGGCCGTTCTACCTAGTACCCAACACGATCGTGCTGCCCAGCACGGCCGTGCCACCAGCCTTCGTTTTCACCCACCAACCTGTTAAATTAACACTTAGCCAACACGGCCGTTCTCCTCCACCACGGCCGTGCCCACTCCTACCCACCATGGTCGTGCTGCCCAGAACGGCCATGCCACCCCCCAAAACCTATACAACTTTCATTGATTTTCCTATTCTACTCCTACTTAGCCCTAGTCCCTATATAAGCACTAGTTGCTTCTAGGGCTCGAGGGAGAGCACTCCCCAGCCGTCACCCAGTTGCTCCCTTGCATCCATTGCTCCCATCCACCCGTTTCCTTGCATTCAACCCCATTTCCACCCACTTTCCACTCATTTCCACCATAGAAACCTAGTTTCTCTAGGTTTCTATCCATCCATTCCACCATTTTCATGCACCCCTGCACCATTGGAGGAGGGAGGACGTCTACAGCTTCTTGGAGGTGAAGAAGAAGGCCACTTCATCAAGCTTCATGGAGTTTCTTCCTCTTCTACCCCCTTCTTTTCCTATTTTCATGATCATGTATAGCTAAGCCCCCTTGTGGTGGGCTGTTTGGGATTAAAATGTTACTTTGATACCATGTTGGGGTATAAATTCTTGTAATGAACTCAATTCATATTTATGATGATTACTTCTTGCTTCCATCTCTTTTCCTATCTTATTGCATGTGGTTTGTGCTTCTTGTATGAATTTCTTGTTTTGAGGTTTTTGATGACACTTCATTTCTAGGAGGAATTGGGGTGTATGTGGAAATCTTAGGAATGGCTCCTAGGTCCAATTAGTGGATCCCTAGCTAGCCCCCTTTGTTCCTACATACACACCCCTCCTCTTACAAATGAGTGTGAGATTTAAGTGGCTAGTGTAAGTGAGAGTGATGCAATTGCCTAGGTCCTTCTAAAGGCTAGAGTGGCTAGTGGCATGAGGATTACCCCCTTCATCTCCACTCCCATCTCTACCCTCAACCCTCAGTTGTCCACTATCACTTACCCTAGAAACCTAGATTTGGCCAATCTCACTAGAACTACACCTAACCCTAGTCTTCTACTAGTAGTATAGGGTATGTTCTAATGGCATTACCCTTGTTATTTGGTTTGGTAATCTAGATATGGATCGAGCACCACGCATGTTTAATGAACTCCCCCAACTAAAATCGAAGTGACATTTCCCAAATGGCCCACCCACCTTAATCACCTTGCTTAAACCCTAATCGCTTAGTCTGCTTGTTAATGCTAGCTTAGTTCAATTGCTTTAGTTTAACTTAGTCAATTGCTTGGTTTTACTCTTTAGTGTTAACTTAGGCTTTTGCTCTTGCTAGTGGTTAGTTTAGTTCATTCTTGCTTCTTGGCTTGCTAGAGTAGTGTAACCCTTCTTGTTCCTACTTAGTTAGTTTGATAACTTAGTTTGCTTATTTGCTTGTTCTTTCATAATTTAGTTGCCTTTTCGCGTTTCTTACTTGCTCATTAGTATAATCAACCAACAATCAATCTTAAAACCCTAAAACCCTACTCTCCGCACTAGGAACGTAGCTCACGCTGTCTAACTCTAGCGCCCCCTTTATCCTCGCGGATCGACCCCGTACTTGCCGCCTCACCTATACTACGACACGATCATGTGCGCTTGCGGGTGTAGTGTCTTAGTAGACGTAGGTAGTTAGTGTGGGACCATATAAATTTTGAAAGCACAATCCCATATCCCGTGCGCTCCGACCTCGTGGGGTGTAAGAGCACCACTAGCGGAGACGCACCAAGCTTTCTGGCGTCGTTGCCGGGGATAGAGGTGCTCGGCCTAGTTAGATAGTGTAGCTTAGCCTTTCCTTTTGCCCTCACCATTGCTATTATTTATTCTTTGTGTTACTCTTGCATATTGGTTTGTTAACTTGGCTCCTTGTTGTTTGCTTGTGATTTGCACAGGTGACAGTTGTGCATGCGTAGCACGCGTTCAACTTGCACCGACTTGGTGGTTTACGACCCCGAGATTGGGAGAAGAAGACGTCAAGCTCACCGCAACCTACACCGAGAGGCCGAGATGGCACAAAATGAACCGCCACCGGAGGTTCCACCGCCACATCGCCCTCTTCATGAGTATTTCACGCCGGGGAACTACAACTCCCCCATAGCCACGCTGGTGGACCAGATGCCCGGTCAGCAGTTCTCCATTCCGCAGGCACTCTTGGGACTTCTTCCCACATACTACGGAATGGAGAACGAAAATCCTTACCACCACATAGACGCGTTCTTTGAAATGTGTTCTACCTTCCACATGCCTACCGCCACCGACGACTCGATCTGCAAAATGCTCTTTCCTTTATCCCTCAAGGAGAAATCCAAGGAGTGGTACGTCTCGAGGCCAGAGCTCATCACATGGAATGAAGTAAAGAATGAGTTTCTGAAGAAGTTCTTTCCAATAGCCAAGTTATCCTACATGAGAAGATGCATCACGTCCTTCGCCCAAAAAGAGAACAAACCCTTCCACGAGGCGTGGGAGAGATTCCAGAAGTTGCTTTGTGACTGCCCTCATCATGAGGTTCCGCTTTGGCAGCTGGTTCAAGCCTTCTACACCGGGCTTGAGGAGCAGAGCCAAAACAATGTAGATTCTTCTTGCGGGGGCACGTTCATGGCCAAGCCGCCCGAGGACTCATGGCCACTATTTGAACATCTCGCCGAGAATTCTCGCCACCGAGCTTCCACTAAAGGGGGGCATTGCGGCCGGAACTACACTCCTCCGCCTTCCTCTGTGGCTCCCGCACGCAATGCCACCAACCCCGATATGATAAAAATGATGGCAGATATGATGCAAATGATGAAGAATCAAGTGGGTAGCTCTTCTAGCCAACCCGCAATGGTTGTGGACACTGTAGATGAGGAAGTTAACGCTTTACATTCCTTTGGTGGCCGCAACAACCACGGCCCGATGTCCCAATCCTACACTCCCGAGTGGAGGAACCACCCAAATTTCTCTTGGAAACAACCAAATGAGGATGGACAAGGACAGGGGCAGCATAAGCCACACTACAGCTCTAAGTTTGAGGATGAGGTTCTTGGAAGGCTAAGAAGCCTAGATGAAGTCAAAAAGGACGTCAACGCACATGGCCAGTCTATAAGCTGACTTGAGCAGAGGTTGGATCAGATTTCTCTCTCTTTGGCTAGAAGAGAAGAAGGAAGACTCCCCTCTCAACCTATGCCAAATCCAAACAATGATGGGACTTTTCAATATGCTCCTCTGCCTCCTCAAGCACCGCTCAATTATTAATATGCTCCACCTCCACCTCATACTTACCAACAACCACCGCCACAATATCATCCCCCACCACAACAACAACCGCAACCCCAATTCATCCTTCAAAACCCCAACTCCCCTCACCAAAGGCCTCCACCACCCCAACAGCCACAACCACTTCCACAAGCTCCCTCTTCTACCACCCATGAGCATGTGAAGGTTGTGACTACTTTGAGGAGTGGTAGGACTTTGGAGAGGCCCCATGGTACAGTTGTTGGCAGAGATGACAATGAGGCAGAGAAGGTTGATACTGAGATGCAGATTGATGATACTGTGATAAGAGGCAATGTTGATACCGTGACGCCGAGCAGTGATACTGTGACACCGAGCTGTGATACCGTGATTCCAGTGATACCGGTGGATGATACTGTTGATTTGGACCGATTGGGTTCCCAACTCCCTCCATATCCTGATGCACTCGAGGAGCCTTCTGCTGCAAAGAAAAAGAAGAAGCATGCGGAAGATATTTTAGATATCTTCAAGCAAGTGAAAATCAATGTACCTCTTATAGATGCAGTCAAGCAAATTCCGTCCTATGCAAAGTTCCTTAAAGAATTATGCACCTTCAAAAGAAAACAACAGGGAGGACGCCTAAGAAGATCAATCTCACTGAGCAAGTGAGATCCATTCTCCAACACACCATCCCCCGGAAAAGAAAAGACCCCGGTGCTCCCATCATCTCATGCTACATCGGGGCACATCGCATAGACCAGGCTCTTCTTGACTTGGGGTCTAGTGTAAACTTGATGTCGTATGATCTGTTTGCTGAGCTCCAAATGGGGGAGTTGAGGCCAGCCCATTGCACTCTACAGTTGGCCGACCGATCTGTGAAGATGCCTAGAGGGCGTGTGGATGATGTGCTGGTCCGTCTTGATGAGGATACTTCTGCCTTCTTCCCAGCCGATTTTATCATTCTTGATATGAAAAAGGAAGCTAGAAAGGTGTCTATCATCTTGGGGAGACCTTTCTTAGCCACAGCTGATGTCGTGATCCATGTGAGGACTGGGACCATGTATGTTACTTTCATGCACATGAAGATCTGGTTGAACATTTTCAAGTCTTCCACTACAGCTGAAGTGATAGGGGCCACCGAAGAAGATTGTTATTTGGTGGAATGCATAGATGAGATTGTTGAAGAGTTCCTACCTGCGTGGATTGAGACTGCTACTCAAGGTAGAGGTCTTGAACCAATTGTTGAGTTCCCTGACGACGATGATGAGGATGATGAAGAGTGTGAGTTAGCCTTAGTGGCTGCAAGCCAGGACCTCCCTTCTATTTCTGCACCTTTGAAAAACTCCCTTGTAGCACCCCCAGTTCTTGAGTTGAAGAAACTTCCTGAAGGATTGAAGTACGCTTTCCTTGGCTCAAATGACACCCTCCCGGTGATCATTTCCTCCATTCTCTCTCCTGAGCAAGAAGATGCCTTGATGGAAGTCTTGAGGAAAAACATCCTGGCCATTGGATTGTCTATTGCTAACTTGAGAGGGATTGACCCCTCTATCTGTGTGCATCGGATATACTTAGAAGAAGATGTGAGGCCAACCTGTCAAATGCAAAGAAGGCTAAATCCAAAATTGAAGGACGTTATAACTCAATAGGTTGTTAAGTTGCTTGATGCAAGGATCATCTACCCCATTTCTGACAGTACGTGGGTGAGTCCCATTCAAGTTGTGCCCAAGAAGGGCGGGATTACAGTTGCAGAGAATGCCGATGGTGGGCTTATGTTGGTGAGGGAGCAATCAAAGTGGAGAATGTGCAAGCTCAAAGAAAAGACAAAGAAGGATCACTACCCACTTCTGTTTCTTGATCAAATTCTAGAGAGATTGGCTGGGCAGAGCTTCTACTATTTTCTTGATGGGTACTCGGGATATTTTTAGATTGTTGTGCATCTGGCGGACCAGGAAAAGACGACATTCACTTGTCCAAGTGGTACATTTTCCTACCGGAGAATGCCATTTGGATTGTGCAATGCCCCTTCCACTTTCCAGATATGTGTAACCTCGATCTTTGCTGACATGCTTGATTCGTCACTTGAGGTTTTCATGGATGATTTTTCAGTTTTCGGGAAGACCTTTGATGAATGCTTGCTACATCTAGCTGCGGTTCTGGAAAGATGTGTGAAAGTTCGCTTAGTTCTATCTTGGGAAAAAAGTCATTTCATGGTACCTGAGGGTATAGTTCTGGGACATCGAGTTTCGAAAGATGGGATTGAAGTTGACAAGGCCAAGGTGGGCCTTATTTCTACACTCGACTTTCCTTCGACCGTAAGACATGTTTGATCTTTCTTGGGACATGCAGGCTTCTACCGGCGTTTTATCAAGGACTTTAGCAAAATCTCAAGACCACTCTGTCGATTACTTGAGAAAGATGTTGAATTTCAATTTGATGACAAATGTGTTGAAGCCTTCAATCATCTAAAAGAGAGGCTTATTTCTGCTCCTATCATGCAGCCCCCGGATTTCTCTTTGACGTTCGAGATCATGACGGATGCATCAGATATGGCGGTGGGGGCTGTGCTGGGTCAACGCATTGGCCGAATTCCTCATGCTATCTATTATGCAAGTAAAACGTTAGACGATGCTCAAAGAATCTATACGACTACCGAGAAGGAGTTGCTTGCAGTGATCTTTGCTCTTGACAAGTTCTGGCCGTATCTCTTGCAAAACAAAGTGACAATCTACACGGACCATGCTGCGTTGAAGTATCTTATGTCCAAGAAAGACTCAAAGCCAAGGTTGATCCGATGGATTTTGTTGCTCCAATAATTTGACATAGAAATTGTGGATAAGAAAGGAATAGAAAATGATGATGCAGATCATCTCTCCCGCCTTGAGGGGCCTTTTGATGTGACAAGTCCAATCAAAGAGACAATGCCTCATGAACAACTCCTCTTAGTCTCAATTGTCCAAAAGCCATGGTACAAGCACATAGCGAATTTCCTAGCTAGTGGGAGGATACCAAGCATGTGGACAAGAGAGGAAAGCAAGAGATTGTTTGCTATGGTAAAGAACTACATTTGGGATGACCCACACCTCTTTAAGTACTGCCCGGACCAACTCATCAGAAGGTGCATTCCGGAGATGGAGCAGCAAGAAGTCTTATCTATGTGTCATTCCGGAGTGTGTGGAGGCCATTTTGGAGGGAAACGCACGGCCGCCAAAGTTTTTCAATGTGGATTCTACTGGCCGACATTGTTCAAAGACGCTCATGACTTTTGCAAGAGTTGCATCAAGTGCCAAAAAGTAGGCACTATTTCAAAGAGGGACATGATGCCTTTGTCACCTATCTTGGTGGTAGAAGTGTTTGATGTTTGGGGGATTGATTTTATGGGTCCTTTCCCTCCCTCTTTCGGGTATGTCTACATCTTGGTCACCGTAGACTGTGTATCAAAATGGATTGAGGCTGTGGCAACACGAACAAATGATCATAAGGTGGTGTGTGATTTCGTGAAATCCAACATCTTTAGCCATTTTGGTGTTCCAAGGGGTATGATTAGTGATGGCGGGAGTCATTTCATTCACCGCACCTTCGAAGGGGTTCTAAAGAGACATGGAGTTAACCATCGTGTAGCTACTCCTTATCACCCTCAAACGAGTGGTCAAGTTGAGCTGGCAAATCGGGAGATAAAGCTCATTTTGGAGAAGACGATGCGACCGGACCGTAAGGATTGGTCACTTCGACTCAATGAAGCTTTATGGGCATATAGGACTGCATATAAAGCCTCGATTGGCACTACTCCGTTCAATCTTGTCTATGGTAAGAGTTGCCATTTGCTGGTTGAGATGCAACACAAGGCACTGTGGGCCTTGAAGAGGGTGGACTTTGATGAAGAGAGTGTCGGAATGAGAAGAAAATTTCAATTGCATGAGCTAGAAGAGATGCGACATGAATCCTATGAAATGTCAAAGAACTACAAGGAAAGAACCAAGTTTCTACATGACAAGATCATAAAGAAGAAAGAGTTTGAGCCCGGCAAATGGGTATGGTTGTACAATTCAAGGATGAAGTTCTTCCCCGGAAAGCTTCATTCTAGATGGGAAGGTCCTTACCTTGTCAAGAAGGTGTACCCATACGGGGCAGTGATCATTTGTGCAAAAGAAGGAGCTAAGGAATTCGCTGTTAATGGGAAAAGGATGAAACCTATCGTTGAAGTCGGCCCGGACAAGGCCAACCAAGACTTTGATGTTGTTATGCTGGTTGAAGAAGAATTTGATGAAGAGGAATGCTTAGATGAGGATGTGAAAGGGATCTACTACAAAGATCTCTTGAAAGTTCCAAAGAAATGATGGAGCACAACAATCAATAAGCCTGGCTGAAGGCGTAAAATTTAGCTCTAGTGGGAGGCAACCCACGTGGTTTGAGATTCTCGAACCCTTCTTTTGATACTTTAGTTTTGTTTTACACAAATACACACATGCACACTTGTGCTTGATAGTTTTGTTTTTAGTTTTGATGGAATGACAGATTGAACAGGTCCAAGCTGAAGATTGAGGCACACTCAGTCAAGGTGGTGGATATCCCACCAAGAAAAGCTCATTCATGATGATTAAACGATGAGTTTCGAAGAGTTTTGATGAATTTTTGAAGTTTTGACATAAAAGAGAGTAGCACGGCCGTGCTGATCAAAACGGCCGTGCTGGGACCACACCAGAACGGCTGTGCTGAAACAGAACGGCCGTGCTGACAAAGACACATTTAACATGTTGATTGGAGATTTTTGGCCCCTGGCAACACGGCCGTTTTGACCAAAACGGCCGTGTTGGCTTAAAACCAACACGGTCGTGCTGACCAAAATGGCCGTGCTGGCCCATATAAACCTAAAATATACCCCGACCCAACATGACCCCTTGTTCATTCTTGCGAACCAGAACGGTCGTGCCGCGATTTCTGGCGATTAGGGCGAGTCCCCCACACCCCCAAATCACCTCCTCTTGCTTCCAAACTCCGGATTTGAGGTTCCTTTGGTCCCTAATCATCTTCCCTAGCCTCTAGCTTTGATTTCCACCATTCATCACCATCGATTCCTCCAGCTACACGCATATTCCGCCCCATCAGCCCGGAGCTACATTTTTCCAGTGCAAGCTTCATTCCTCGTCAAAGAACCTTGCAATCATGAAGGGCATGGGCAAGGCAATCAAGAAAGGAGTGGAGAAGACCACAAGCATCCTCACCGGTGGTAAAAGAAGATCCAAATGAGCGGCCAGTTCACAGCAGTCCGGCAGCGCCTCCTCACCGTCCAACTCAGTTTCATGTTCCTTTGGACGGTCGGCGTTGATGAGCTCATCTCGGCTACGCTCTCCCTCCAGCGAGCACCTCTCAGATCCAAGCAACAGCAACCCAGGGGAAGAGGAGGAGTAAGAAGAGTAAGAGCTGGAGAATCTAGTGGATTCTATTGAAATCACCGCACCAACTCGTGAGCGAAGGGCTAAGAAAACTAATGAAGCTTCGTCCTCACGCCTACCGCCACGACCAGCTCCAGCAAGGCATTCGACGTCATTGGCATGACCTAGTGGAAGCATTGAAAGAGTGCCCTTGAACTTGGACACAAGTTCGGGGTCACATACCTATCAAGAAGAGGAAGTGGATGATACTGAGAGCGAGGAATTGGAGGATGAACCAGTGGATATCCTATCAAGACTAGAGGAAGACAGACTCACATGGGCGGGAAAGAAACCACAAGGAACCACTTATGGTAGAGGAGTCACAAGAAGCGCAGTAGTAAAACCCCTTCACCCCGAATGTATGACAAGAAGGGTGATTGCCACTAGATATGCATGTGTGCCCACAATGGAAGCTTTAGGTGTCTATTTCAGTTTTGAGTTTCATCTAAAACGCTGTGGATTGTACGACATTTTAACTAAGGCCGAAGATGCATACTTGGAGATCACTCACGAGTTCTTCGCAACCTTAGAGAAGGTTCAGTTCCGAGGAGAGGATGCTCTCAGGTTCAAATTAAACGGCTCAACACATGTCCTCAACGCCTCTCAGATCAATGCAATCTTTGCCCCTAACCCAGAAATGGCAAGGAAATTCGACGGGGGAAGATTTGACAAGAATGGTAAGGCAGATTACGCCAAGATTTGGAATACGATCACAGGCGAATCCACTTTCACTTCAGGGAAATCCAAAATAAGCAAGATCCACAACCCATTCTTGAGATATTTGCAAAAAGTGCTGGAAAATATCATGTTTGGTCGCTATGATAATCAAGGATCAGGCGGCCAAAAAGACCTTTTTCTCATAGCTACAGTTGCAAGCGCGGGGTTCGTGAACGTGGGTGCCATGTTTATTGATCACGTGAAGACAATCCCATCCAAAAGTAAAAATCCATTCATCATGGGAGGTATTGTCACCACTTTGGCGAGGGCGTTGGGATGCAATCTGGAAGGGCTCACCAAGGTAGATGGAAACAAACATGTGGACCTAAACTATCTTGCGAGGTCACATATGATTTCTGTCAAGGATGACAAAAAAATTTATGTGTTGAACCCCGGCTACCCTGGAATCACTTTGGAACTCCCTTACCATGCCCTCCCTTTGCTCAAGAATGCAGGGCATGTGGATGATTTTCTCAATCAGTTATCACGATATGAGGAAGAAACCCCTAGAGAAGGATACAGAGCACCAAGTGTAGTCTTACTTGATGAGGAGGGGGAAACAAACGTGCCAGAACAACAACGATCTTTGGAGCATCCACGCCGCACAAGGCTGAGAATGGAAGAGTTTGAGGCGCAACCACCACCGAAAAATGCATATGATATGGCATCCATCCATGCACAGTTGGAGGAGATTCGGAAAATGCAACAGGACATGTGGTTGGATCAGCAGCAGATGCATCACCAAATCAACCACATGTATCAGTACCAGCATGCGCAGACACAAAGAAACCCCCAATGGGGGGAGGATTTCTGGGGGTCAATTGCTAGCTACCAGGAGACATACCCGCCTCCACAGGAGGAGTATTGGGGCCACTACTACCAGCAGCCTCCTCCACAGTCTGGCCCGTCGCAGGACCCCACACCACCACAACCCTGATTTCTACCCTATCATCCCTAAGCTTTAGTTTCATGCTGAGGACAGCATGGTTCAAAAGTTTGGGGTGGTAGGGCGGTAAGCCCTCTGTTTTCAGCTTATTTTGATAGTTCCTTGTTCTACCTGATCATTGTTTGTTTGATTTTTAGCCCACCTAGTATAGATTGTCTTTTGCTTGCATCTTCGCATGACATGTAGTTGATTTTTGCATTTTTGAGTAATTTTTCAAAATTTTTGCTTCTTCATACCATGCATTGCATTCTCATGTAGTTTTGATAATTTCTTGTGCATGTTAAGTAGGATTTGCTGCTTTATGTCTTTAAAATTCCCTAAAGAAGGTTTAGATGTGATTTAGTGCAAATTGGCACCATTTTGGCCAATTTTGCCCAGATTTGAATATTCTTGCTCTGATAGGATGTTTTGACTTAATCTCCAATGTCTGAAATGAAATGGTTTACTCTTGTGACAAATGCATGCTACATTCTTAGATCTTATTGATAGATGGTCTTGTTTGTGACTTTTTACATGTGAACCACATCTCTTAAGTCTGTGAATGCTTTGGTTGAATCATGAATTGAGCAAGTGACAAACTCTTAAAGACAATGGAATCACTTGGTAGAAATATGAATTTTGTGTTCATTCTATCATGTGGTGTGATATTACTTGGTGAAGTGTTGAATTAGCTTTCATGCAGGGAACCTTATGTTGAAAACTACATTGATGACCCCTCTTTGATCCGACTATTCTTCCACCATCTTCATACCCCTCTGCCTCATAAAAAGATGCCAAAGTTCACATATTAGCCGTGGCCACCTCCAAAAGTTTGGGGTGGCCACATCTTTATCTCCCCACTTCACTCCATCCACCATGTGCCCTACCTACACCAAGGGAAATAAAAAAAAGAAAAAAAGCAAAAAGCAAAAATAAAATAAAAGGATGCCCCTGTTTAAGAGCATTCAAATAAAGAAAAGAGGAGTGTGAAAAACCACCCCAAATCTTACCGCAACCCTTTCTTCTTCTTTTATACCCATTGAGCTAGAAAACATCAATTCTAGCTCACTTTACCCTTTCTACAGCCAAGTGGGTCATCTAGTGTGGTTTGAAGCATAAGACCGAATGCATGAAAGTGAAACAACACTCCTAGTCACCTTTGATTAACACCAACATGAAACGGTTTACCCGGAATAACATGAAGGACATATGGACAACTTGCGCTTCTATGCTTTATATTTGAAGTTTGTATGCTCAGTGCTCAGTTCATGATTGGATTGTGAAAGAAGGAGAGGAGAGATGTGAGACACATGCACTTAGTCATTTCCAAGACCATATAGTCAATAATTTTCTGTTGTCTAGCATTTGTCATTTGTTTTTGTTGAAAAAAAAAGAAAAAGAGAGATTAAGTTGTAGCATACTTGAGTACAAGTATGTTTTAAGTTTGGGGTGGTGATGCAGCCCTATTTAAGGGCTCCATCCTGTGTCATTTTGTACTTAAGTTGCATCTAAACATGTTAGAATTACATGTTATTCTCCCCAATTTGGTTATCATTGCAAATATGCTTATGGATGTTCTTTGCAATGTTTTTCAGGTACTTGGACCATGCCTAGATGGAAGAGAGAGAAAGAAGGAATCCTAGGGTTTCCCCACTCATGGAGGGACCCAAAGAAGACCCCAAAGTCTCCCTCAACCTACCTCCAATGGCCAAGAATCGTCTCCAAGCAAAGGCATCCAAGATTTATGAAGTTTAAAGCCATGCTAGCATTAGAAGACCCCAGAACGGCCGTGGTGCCATAGAACGGTCATGCTGGCAATTGAGCAAATTTACAGGTTGATCGACCAATCATTGAAGTTCAAGCAAGTCAGCCACCACGGCCGTGTTGCCCAGCACGGCCGTGTTGGATGAAGATGGAACGGGTGTGCTGCTCAGAACGACCTCCTCCCAACTCTACCACCACGGCCGTGCTACCCAGCACGGTCGTTCTACCTAGTACCCAACACGGTCGTGCTACCCAGCACGGCCATGCTGCCCAACACGGCTGTGCCACCAGCCTTCGTTTTCACCCACCAACCTGTTAAATTAACACTTAGCCAACACGGCCGTTCTCCTCCACCACGGCCGTGCCCACTCCTACCCAGCACGGTCGTGCTGCCCAGAACGGCCGTGCCACCACCCCAAAACCTATACAACTTTCACTGATTTTCCTATTCTACCCCTACTTGGCCCTAGTCCCTATATAAGCACTAGTTGCTTCTAGGGCTCGAGGGAGAGCACTCCCCAGCCGTCACCCAGCTTCTCCCTTGCATCCATTGCTCCCATCCACCCATTTCCTTGCATTCAACCCCATTTCCACCCACTTTCCACTCATTTCCACCATAGAAACCTAGTTTCTCTAGGTTTCTATCCATCCATTCCACCATTTTCATGCACCCCTGCACCATTGGAGGAGGCAGGACGTCTGCAGCTGCTTGGAGGTGAAGAAGAAGGCCACTTCATCAAGCTTCATGGAGTTTCTTCCTCTTCTACCCCCTTTTTTTCCTGTTTTCATGATCATGTATAGCTAAGCCCCCTTGTGGTGGGCTGTTTGGGATTAAAATGTTACTTTGATACCATATTGGGGGATAAATTCTTGTAATGAACTCAATTCATATTTATGATGATTACTTGCTTCCATCTCTTTTCCTATCTTATTGCATGTGGTTTGTGCTTCTTGTATGAATTGCTTGTTTTGAGGTTTTTGGTGACACTTCATTTCTAGGAGGAATTGGGGTGTATGTGGCAATCTTAGGAATGGCTCCTAGGTCCAATTAGTGGATCCCTAGCTAGCCCCCTTTGTTCCTACATACACACCCCTCCTCTTACAAATGAGTGTGAGATTTAAGTGGCTAGTGTAAGTGAGAGTGATGCAATTTCCTAGGGCCTTCTAAAGGCTAGAGTGGCTAGTGGCATGAGGATTACCCCCTTCATCTCCACTCCCATCTCTACCCTCAACCCTCAATTGTCCACTATCACTTACCCTAGAAACCTAGATTTGGCCAATCTCACTAGAACTTCACCTAACCCTAGTCTTCTACTAGTAGTATAGGGTATGTTCTAATGGCATTGCCCTTGTTATTTGGTTTGGTAATCTAGATATGGATCGAGCACCACGCATGTTTAATGAACTCCCCCAACTAAAATCAAAGTGACATTTCCCAAACGGCCCACCCACCTTAATCACCTTGCTTAAACCCTAATCGCTTAGTCTGCTTGTTAATGCTAGCTTAGTTCAATTGCTTTAGTTTAACTTAGTCAATTGCTTGGTTTTACTCTTTAGTGTTAACTTAGGCTTTTGCTCTTGCTAGTGGTTAGTTTAGTTCGTTCTTGCTTGTTGGCTTGCTAGAGTAGTGTAACCCTTCTTGTTCCTGCTTAGTTAGTTTGATAACTTAGTTTGCTTATTTGCTTGTTCTTTCATAATTTAGTTGCCTTTTCGCGTTTCTTACTTGCTCATTAGTATAATCAACCAACAATCAATCTTAAAACCCTAAAACCCTACTCTCCGCACTAGGAACATAGCTCACACTGTCTAACTCTAGCACCCCCTTTATCCTCGCGGATCGACCCCGTACTTGCCGCCTCACCTATACTACGACACGATTCCGTGCGCTTGCGGGTGTTGTGTCTTAGTAGACGTATGTACTTAGTGTGGGACCATATAAATTTTGAAAGCACAATCTCATATCCCGTGCGCTCCGACCTCGTGGGGTGTAAGAGCACCACTAGCGGAGACGCACCATGACTCATTCATCCAACAAAGACCACCTCATCATGGTCAAGGTCTCCAAGTTCACCCTAATACATTCCACTCGCGGTCAAGCTCTTCGGGACCGCAATCAACATGGAGCCTATGACCAATGTGAAGACTGCAACCTTGAATTTTCCAATGCAAGGAACACGTCGACCATGGTCCTAACAACTAGTTTGTGATTGAGAAGGTGGCCAACTACACCACAATCGAGGGGGATTGCTAAATCGACCTCGACTGTGATCCTCACCCAAGAAGGTGTCCAACCAAACCGCAATTGAGGAAGGGGTTCAACTGACCTCAACTAAGGAAAGAATGGCAATGAAGTCTCGCGAGCTTCATCCAAGACCATACCTTGACTGCAGTCGAGGGGTTAATTTGGTGGACTGTGCCTATAAATAGGCCACCCACCCATCCTATCAAACCATCATATCTGATAGTACCATGAAGTGTTGCCATTTTCCAGACTCATCTCCACCCATCCATCCAATCAGTCTTGGATCTCCAAAGGCATAAGCTGAGGAGAGAGAAGAGTAAAGGCTCCATCTTCTTTGAGAGAAGAAAACCGTCCGCACCATCGACCTTCTGGATCTAGATTTGAAGAAGTACTAAGTTGTATCACATTCTTCTCTCTCTATCTAGATCTATCACTTCCATCTTGTTGTACTTCTCTCCTCACTTTGTGGAACTTGATGTATCTATCTTCTTATAACATCGTTATGTTGCCCATGAACATGTGTGGCTAAATATCTTAACTTGGGTTGGGAGTAGCCACTAAGGCTCTCCCAACATGTATATTGTCCCTCTGTTTTGATTATATCTACTCTTGTCAAGATTATCTCCATGCATCGGTTTTAATGTTTCACTTGTATTCTTAGATACCATCTTATGATGTTTGATTGTAGATATCTCAAAAGAGTAATATTGCTTTTATCTTGTGCTATGGAGTGGTATGAATGCATGAGAATGTTGGAATGCTAAAGCCTATGATCATATGTTCTGTTTTGTGGGTTTTGAGTGGTCATCTTAAAAGAGAGGCTGCTCTTAGACTTAGATCTATCCTTATCTCGAGAGAGCGAGTGGAATAGATACCTTTATGGTTGCTTGTAATCTTGATAGGAGTATACGAGAGGGAGAGATGATGTTGCATGTTGGTGTGAAGTCTTATTAGGTGAAACCCAATCCAAGTTTCTCTTCCATATATTTATTTCCATCTTATTTTGTTACGCCTTGTTCTTCTTATCTTTGTTTTATTTGCCTTACTTTGGTTTAAGTATCATCGTTACCTTGGGAACACCCTTTTAAACCATTTGTTATCCAAAGTATATGAGTGTGAGACCTTGTGTGTTTAACACCTGCCAACCTAGTCCCTGTGGTTTGACCCCAATTACTACATCAGACCCCATATATTAGTTGTGGGGGCTTAAGTGTCGAGTTACTTTCTTAAAAGTCTGACTACTCTAGATCCACCCCTTTTTGGACGTGGGATTTAGGTCGGTCAACTTTTTGGTGTCATTGTCGGGGACAAGGCAAAATGACACTGTTAAGAACTTGAGTCCACTCACTATATTCATGTGCCTCAACCTTAGTAATAAGTTTGACCACATTGTTACTTTAAGTCTGGTACCCTGCGTTTGTGTGGAATAGTTCATTTTAACATGTCCAGTTTACTAACTCGATTGTGCGGTCTATTCAGGCACCCCAGAGTAACCAGACTCGTTCAACTTTGCTCCTTAACCTCGAGTCACCATGCCGCCTTGTGTGGATAGTACTCTCACTGGGGACGAGCGGAATGTGATGGTTTAACATGACCCCCCGCCACCACTAGGGTCGGACGAAGACAGAGATGGCTGTTATAATGACGGTCATCAATGTGAAGAAGAACGTAGGGATGATGATCGTTGTGATGAAGATCGTCACGAAGAATATCAACATGATGAAGAATGATGCTACAGACATCGAAGAAGGCACTGCCGCAACCATCGTGACAATGAAAGAGAGCATGATGGTCGGGATAGCGACAGCGAGGATGATGAAGAGGGGAAGACTCTCAGAGAACTAGCAACAACAAGGGCCAATGAATCTAGATGCCCGATAGTCATACCACACTTCAATGCAGCAAATTTTGAATCAAAACCAGTTGTGATCTTGATGATCTAGAATAAGCCTTTTCACGGGAATTCGATGAGTGAAAACCCATACCATCATCTCGATGAATTTAAAAATATATGTGATACCATCAAGATGAGGGGAGTCCCGTAGGAGGTGATATACTATAAAGGCTTCAACTTCTCTTTGGAAGACAAGGCTCTATCTTGGTACCTCAATCTCCCTCACCAATCTATAGATGGGTGGTGACCCCTGGAAGATGCTTTCGTTACTAAGTTTTATCCTACAGTCACTTCTTTTACACAGAAGCCGGGAGAGAACTTGCATGAAGCATGGGAATGTTTCCAGGAGTACCAGAGAGATTGTCCACACCACAATTATTAGAAGGGGTTCCTCGTGACCACTTTCTATAATGGGCTAACTCCTACTAAAAGGACTTCATTAAACATAGTCGCTGGCAGTAATTTCCTTGGGAAGAAGCCAAGAAGAACCATGAAGATAATAGAAAACATGGATGTGATGCAAGTAGGCATAGACTATGATAGGAATGACAGAGGATCAATGAGGAAAGTAGGGTCTGAAGGATCAAGCCAAGGCTTTAGAGACCATAACGTAACAGATTCAGAAAATAGAAAATGATGTGAAATAGCTGAAAGATACTGGAGATAAGGGTAAGAATCATATTGATGTCATAAAGTGTGTTAGTTGTGGAGAAGGAGGGAATGGGGTCGATAACTGTATCTACACCAGGCCTGAGGAAAGTGATGAAAGTGAAAGTGAAAGTGAAAGTGAAGAAGAGACACAGAATGTTTCCTACGCCAACTTCAAGATGCCAGACCACCCCGGTTTCAGCTATGAAACAAAGATGCAGCTGAGAATTTGCACCAGCTGAACAACCCACAAAAATCGCCCCAGGGTTTGAAAAGAGGAGTGAACAAACCCAATATACATGAACAACAAACTATCAGACAAATAAGAACAACTCTCAAGGTTAAAGTAAGAATCTAAACCATCAAAGCACAGGACCGAGTCAAGGGAAGAACCAAAACCAAGGGTTAGGGTAGGGAACAAATAAAAAACAACCAGATTTAGTCGCCCAGATATTTGATATCGTTAAAAGGCAATCTATGGAGAACGATTAGTTAGCTCAAAGTGCTCTTGCTAACTCTGGAGTTTTGACCACTATGCCAGTTCAGATGGCTGACATGCAGACCCATCAACGTCAAATCGACCAACAGTTGGTGCAGTTGGCAGAGTTGTAAAGAATCCTTATGGGAAAATTCCATCAAAAACTAAAATTGCAAAGATGGCTACCCTCTGATCCAGGAGGATGCTAAGTAACTCAGGAACTTGAAGCAACGATGAAGAAACAAGAGATGATGAACAACCACCTGAGAAAGAGGTTGCTCCTGAAAAATTTGTTGATAAAGAAAAAGTGGAAGAAAGCAAGAAGAAAGGTGAAGAAGTTAGGAAACCTGATGATGTTGAGGAGATTTTCATGAAAAAGAGTCCATATGCAGTGAGAGTCTCATTCCCATATAATTTCATTAAAGCGCACCAGAAGAGAATATACGATAAGTTCATGGAAGAGGTAAAGAAACTACATCTGGATGTTCTGTTCCTAGATGCTATAAAGGAGATGTTGACCTATGCCAAGTTCTTCAAAAATCTCATCACTAAAAGGAGGAGAGGGGACCATATTGAGATAGTACATTTAGCAAATATGTCAAGTCCTTTCGTCCAGGCAGAACTTCCAATAAAGAAGAAGGACCCCAGAGCATTCAATATACCATTCAGTGTTGGGGACAATATAGAGAGAAAAGGTTTGGCGGATTTGGGAGCAAGCATCAGTCTTATGCCTTTGAGTCTAGCCCAAAGACTTGGACTGACGAATATGGTTAAAACAAACATGAGTTTATAAAATGAGGACTATGAGGGTGTTGATGTGACTAAGCTGAAAGAAGTAGTGCGTAGAAAGGGGACAAAGTTCGTAGTCCTATCCATAAGGAATGTGAAGCACTGGGCTCTGATTGTTATGGATCTATACGAGTGAAAAACAACAGTACTCAACTATGATGCGGATGAACTGGATAGATATACCCTAATATATAAAAGGAAAGAATCCAGAGATGCCTTAAAGATACCTCTACGTCTACAGAGAGTGATACAATCAGCAGATGACAGATTCAATGACATATGGAAATTATGTTCTATCTGTAATAAAGTGCCACAAGAAGAGGCTGGCTCAGGGGATTGTGCTTTCATCATACTAAGGATGATGGAATCTATCAACAAGGGCATCTCGTTGGAGGACTTATGCGTGGAAGATCTACACGGGCTGCGCTGTGTGTACACAATGGAGGTCATCTACGATCGCCACTTCTTTAGCAACCCGGCGATGCCTTCAGACGCAATACCACGAAGGCTTCATAAGGATGTCCCTCTACCTGAAAAGGTAACTTGGATGGAACAACTAAAAACCATGTGGATTGATCCAACAGAGCCATCCAGGGTTAAGTCATGGAAAGAAGGTTGGAGCACATATATTGGAGCTGTTGTAGCAAGCATACCAGAGATAGAAGGAGAACATCCTTTAGCAGAACAGCCAGAAGAAGGAGAAGTAGAGGAATATGATCTGTCAGAAGAAAAACCAGATGGACCGGCAGGGAAGATAATACCTACTTTTAAGGACTTCGGCAGATGGAGCAGCGTCAGCCTTTCTGCAGAATCACTAAACATCATAATGAAGTCCTTGAAAGATGATGGCATGCCAGGAGAAGCTATATTTGAAAGAGAAAGGATATGTGTGCTGAAGGATGGCCTCTAGGATATGCTAAGAACCGGAGGGTACGTATCAGTAAGCACAATGTCATCCTACCAATCCCTCTTAAGTGACAGCATGCCAAATGCACATATGGCATACTTCGTGCTAGTAGATTACATCATAAAAGATAAAAGATCAGGAAAGAAGGAAGGCATGCAACAACGCCTCGCGATGTCCCTCCCAGACTACATTTTCATGCCGATCCTTCATGACAGTCATTGGAATATGCTGGTAGTCAACATCATAAAAAGGATTGCAATATAATATAACAGCTCAGATGCAACCTTTGGGTTGAATAAGAAGACAAACATGACTACCGCAAAGACTCCAACCAAAGAAAAGGTTGTCACATGTGCAGAGGCGATTGTTGATATGTTGAAAATTCACGGCAAAGGGTACAATCATACAACAGGCAAAGAGTTCAAGAAGACACAGTTCTACTACAGGAGCCCTCAGCAGGTGCCTCTGTCGAATGACTACAGCTTCTACTGTCTAGCCTAGATGACAACCCTAGCCAACCTGAATATAAAAGTGGAGGGGATGCAATACGAGCAGTATCATTCTTTGTGAGGAGTGTACGTGAGTATGATCCTCGAGTCCAAGTGGGCCTCCAACACCGACAAATAAGAATAAAGAAAGCTTGTTTATACATCTTACTCAAATTTTGACACCTCGGGTCGGGGTGAAGGATAAGTTTGGGGGAGAGGTCATAAACAGGATAGAGAGGTACAATTTTATCACCATTTTACCTCTTAATTTTTCAAAAAAAAATCATATTTCCACAAACACATGTACATATCTTAGTTCTTCCAAACTGCTCCTCCCTTTTTGCCTGTAAATTTTTTGAAGTTACCTTAAAATTTAGAATTTAATCTATTTTCTTGCTAAAAGTTGCAGTACTATCATTTTCCTAGAGAGAAATATACGAGCATCTAATACACATAAAGGTAAAAACAAAAACATAGCAATACTGCTCTATCTCATTCTTGCAATAAGACATTGTGTATGCAACATCCTAAGCTCATGAAATCATTGGTGACTAGAGAATTTCACCTAGCCATACTCATGACCAACCACCCTCACCTAATGGTTTCAACCAGAAAATCCTTATCCCCGTAGAGAAGGAAACAGCTACCCCTTCCAAGTAAATCCATCCCCGCTTGGGACTAAAAAAAGAGGATTGGCTGCCCATAAGACTACTTAAATCCCTCTCACCCAAGCCAGAAATGAGGTGTAAAAAGCCAAAAAGAAAAAATGAAAAAAATAATAATGAAAGTTGAACCCAAAAGATGCCAAAAGTGAAAAGAGGCAAGCAAGCGGCCGCCAACACACTCCGGTTAGGTATTCCACCTACCGGGGGGCACCTCCTTTTCATCAAAAAGCTTTGGAGGACGATGCTGCCATCGCCGTTGTTGCGTAGGGTGACCAGGCAAAGCATGAGGGGAGCGCATGCACAGTAGGCTGTTGTGGAGCGGAGAATCAACATGATGGCGAATGCCGTCCAAACGGAGGAAGTCCTGCCAGACGTTAGGTTTGTGATGGGCAACGTTGAAGAGGAACAAGTCAATACGTCGCCGCCTAGGGTTTTGACGGAGGAGAGGCAGCATACTGGAAGACCGGACTTGCATGATCCAGTGAGAACGGAGGACCCTGTGCCGGGTAGATCACCTACGAACCAACATGCGAGCAATCTGGATCAGCATGTGAGTCTGAGGTCACCTCCGGCGGAGGGAGCTTGCACGTCGCAGACCGAGGGGGTTGCACCCATACCTCCCAGGGATGCGGCAGTGGTTACGGAGGTTGGGGGTTCAGACCCATCGGGGAGCGCCACTGCAAGAGCGGTCGGAGACAAGCAGAAGAAAGGTTCCATTTTTTGTATCCCTAAGGATACGTGCTACAACTGTATGTCCAAAGGACATTGGCAGTCCCAGTGCACACATCGTAGGGTTTGCTATCGCTGCCAAAAGATGTCGTATCGCGGTCGTAGCCAAGCCCCCAGATGTTTCGTCCCACCGGGTCTTCCCTCCATTGCCTACAGGCATCCCGGCGAGAGGCGGTCCGCAACATATCGCAAAGAGGATTGGGGTCGATATAGGCCCGGATGATGACCGGCGTAGGAGCAGCGCATCATCGCTATCCAAAGCGGTAGAGATTTCTTGGCCCCCGAGGGTTAGCTGGGAAGACATGGTGGAACCTGTAAGAAGAAGATGGTCTGACCCCCTGGATTTTTACAGATATGCCCCAATGAAGGCGATCATTTTCTTTCATTCTGTGGAGGAGGCGAAGGTTGCTGCAGCTGAAGGGATTGAAGATCCTTGGGGAGTACCCTTGCAAGCGCACACGATGGAGGGGGGACAAGCTTGTCAGATACTTTAGAGATTCTGGTTTTGTTTATCGGGGATTCCGATCATTTGCAGAGATAGGGACTCCATTGAGAAGATGACTTCTCCATTTGGGCATTTGAGGAGTGTATCCACCTGGAAGAAACATGAACATGATGTTATTGGTGCTCTTGTGGAGATGGAAGCATTTGCGGATGATGTCCCGCAATTCATTAATCTGAATTATGGACATAGGTGTTCCTTGGTCAAGGTTCAGATGGTAGCGAGAGGGCTACTTTTTTCTACGGATGTTCTTTTGACTGAAGAAGGAAGAGTTATCGGGGTTCCGATGGAAGCAATTTCAGCAGGAAGATCGAGCCAAGCCATACCATATAGACCTTTCGAGGAGTCACATATACCAGTATTAGAAGAGAAAAGATGTGAAGTGGTAGATGAGGGGAGCGAGAAAGGTGTTGATGGGCAGGCCTATCGTGAGGATAGGAGGATAGTGTTGAACCAGGAGGGGCACAGGCTATCGCTCCAAAATTGTAGCTTGGAGGACTTTTTGTTGTTTAAGCCTAGGGATGCACCAGGTAGGAGAAGGGGTAGATCTCGGGTGGTTTCCAGAGATTGCACTCGGGGACACACTAGGAGGACGGTACTCAGTAGCAGAAGGATATCCAGAAGAAGATCAGCAGACGATGAGAGATGGGTCTCAGACGATGAATGTGATGATGGAGGAAGACATGAGGGGGGAGGGCACAGTTACTGAAAGAGGTGCTTCTTTAACGGGATGGGTTTTTTCATTGTTTTTATGAACTGGAAAACCATGTTCTGGAACATCAGAGGGGATGCGAACAATCCGACTCGGAGAGTCCTTGGAAACCTTTGCAGGAGACACAAACCGGAGGTGTTATGCATAATGGAACCCTTTTTGCATGTTGAAAGGGCGGAGGAACTTCTGGACATAGTCAGAATGTACTAGTCGACTGATAATGAAACTGAGAGAGGCAAGATATGGATGTTTGTGGAAGGCCATCTTGATCCGCAGGTGGTGAAAATCCACCGACAGCATATTACTATTCGGCTTACAGAATCGACGGGGACATGTTTTTATCACCGGGGTCTATGCAAGCTGTGATGTTTACAGAAGGAGAGAGTTGTGGGAATTGCTTATTCTACTATCGGCTGAGATAGGAGATGCAAAGTGGCAGATAGGAGGAGATTTCAATGTTGTGCGGAATGTAGAGGAAAAGAGGGGTGAAAACCCTCCGGGGGAGAGGGATATGTATGAGTTTAATAGCTTCATTGCTGATGCGAGCTTGATAGAGGCTCCTTTTGAGGGTAGCAAGTTTACCTGGGTGAATAAACAGTACCTTACTCCTACCACGTGGGAGTGTTTGGACAGAGTGTTTCTCAATCCTGCATGGTGGCATGTTTATCCAGCGTCTAGCTCCTCCCACCTCACGAGATACAGAGTCTCCGATCACTACCCGATTCTTTCTTGGGCTAGGGGTTCGATGATACAAAGACAACCTGCACCTTTTGCTTTTCAATCTGCCTGGACTAGAGATCACAGATGTCTCCCTCTTATTGAGGAGGTGTGGGCTACGGAGGTGGTTGGTCATTCCTCGTATGTTTTCTATGAGAAGATGAGGTTGACGCGGAGAGCGTTAAGGAGATGGAACAAAGAGGTATTTGGGGACATTTTTCAAAAGAAGAAGGATCTTGAGGACGTGGTGTATACCACACAACAAGCGTTCGACGAACATCCCAATAGTATTAATGAAGATAATCTGTTACAGGCGGAGAGGGAGCTGCAACTCATTTTGGATCAAGAGGAAATGCTATGGAGGGATAAGGCCCGCGTCTCATGGTTGGAAGAAGGGGAAAGGAACACGCACTTTTATCATTCCATCATCAAGCACAGGAGGAAAAAGAGAAGGATTACGAAGGTGGTGAAACCCGATGGGACGATCATTGAGGACCCCCTTGAGATCGCAAAGGAAGCTGCGCATAACTTGAGGTCTTTTCAAGAAGAGGAGGTGGAGATTGATCATGACACTCTGGAACAGTTTCTGCAGATGGTCCCAATGGCAGTCTCGCTAGAAGATAATTTCTTTGTTACCGCTACACCTACGGAGAAGGAGATCATAGATTGTATGAAAGGGATGGATGCTCATACAGCCCCGGGCCCTGATGAATTTACTCTTCCTTTTTTTTCTCACATGTGGGATTGCATTAGTGTTGATTTTATCTCTTTGATTAGGGATTTCTTTCGTGGCCAGCGCTGCCAAAGAAGCCTCTTCTGCCGTCGCACGGTTCTTATCCCGAAGAAAGAGTCTCCTGAGGACCTGCAAAAAGATTTTAGACCGATTTCTATTGAAAATGTGGCGCTGAGGATCATAGCCAGGCTGATGAATAACAGATTGGCCGATCTTTTACCAAAGATCATTTCACCATACCAGGGGGCCTTCGTGAAGCACAGAGATATTTCTCATCACATTCGGCTTTTGTAAGAGCTAGCACATGATATTAGACAAGGTTCTCAGAAACAGAACATGATCATAAAGCTCGATATGTCAAAGGCTTACGACAGGGTTTCTTGGCTAGCTTTGGAGAGAGTTATGGAGAAGTATGGTTTTTTAAAGGAAACCATAGACATGTGTCTCAGTTTCTTCAAAGAAGCCTGGATGTCTGTATCCGTTGGGGATTTCACGGAGGGCTTTTTCCCCATCAAGAAGGGACTCAAACAAGGCAACGCCCTATCTCCTTCTTTGTTCATTTTGTTTGAAGACATGCTCGCCAGGAGGTTGGTTCAGTTTCAAGAAGAGGTAGTGATAGATGCATATTATACGAGGGGTCCAGGCACTTCGCCTCCTATCCTGATGTACGCAGATGATTTGGTTTTGTTCCTTGCCATTTCTAATGGTTCCGTGGTAATTACCAGACAGGTGATTCAAGACTACGAACAAGCGACTAGTCAAAGAGTTAACAGAAATAAATCTAAATGCGTTATGGGAAGCTCGGACCTTTCGGTGAGGAATAGGATAGCATGCGAGATTGGTATCGATCATGTTGCTGAAAACTTGACTTATCTGGGTGCTCCTATATCCATGGGGAGAGTGAAGAAGAAAGATTTTGAGTATTTGACTCTGAGAATACAGCAGAGAGTAGCATCATGGAAGACGAGTATGTTGTCGTTCGCTGGAAGAAGATTGCTCATCAAACATGTTCTAGCTAGTACAGCTATTCACACGGCGTCGGCGGTAGGAATCCCTATAACCATCTGCAATCAGCTGGAGAAGATGATGTCTCGTTTCTTATGGACTGACAGAAAGAACAATACAAGATGTGTTTGGGTGGCTTGGTAGAAGGTCGCGTCTCCCACGGTCTGTGGAGGTTTAGGATTTCACTCTCTGCATATGATTAATCAAGCTTTCACATCCAAAGCGAGCTGGGAGATTCTCATAGGAGATTCCTTATGGGCTGGTTTCTATAGGACAAAGTACTCTTCACACACGAGGAACACATCCGGGACTTACCCACCGTACTTGAAGAAGGGTGTCGCGGCGTCTCCCCAATGGAAGAAGATTTGGGATATGTTCCCAACTACATATCTGAGGTGCCGGTGGATCATCGGAAATGGCGAGATTGATTTCTGGGATACACTCTGGTGTGAAAGGAGATTAACGGAGCATGCTCTTCACAGGTCCGATAGGAACCTTTGCTTCCTTGTCAAGGACTTCTGGAACGATGATACTGGATGGGACTGGCAGGCATTGAGATTGTTAGTTGACGACGAGGGGATAGAGATCATAAAGAGAGTCGGAGTGTTCATATCTGAAGAAAAGGATATCATTAGCTGGACTTTGACGGAGAATGGTTTGTTTGATGTGAAATCGGTGAAAAATCTGCTGCATAACCCTCCCAGGGCTGGTAGTGAAGCTATTTCCAAGATATGGAAGTTGGACTGCCCACGTGCATGTGCTCTTATTTGGAAGATGTTGAACAGAGTTGTTCCAACAGACGACAATATTCGTAGATGTCACGTCCAGATTGCATCGAGGTGCTCATGTTGTGATGTCCCTTGCTCGGAGGAGCTTTCCCACCTGGTGTTTGATAGTTAGATAGCCAAGTTTTTCTGGGCAAGATACACTGAACTGATCCAGAACCCTGCCCCATGGAATTTCACTTCCCTGTTGATACATTGTGGATACATCTATACTACCTCAGCTAGAAGATGGATAGGAAGCAGGATGGCTGCCCTAATTGTGGAAAGTATTTGGAGGATCCGGTGTTTTGCTAAGTTCGAGAATGGTAGGAAGAACCTAGTTTTAGAATGGGATTACATGGTTATGAAGTTGAATAACATGATGAAGAACAAGAGCTTCTCCATTAAAGAAAAGTCGGAGTTTTATCAAGCTCTAGCCTCCTACGGTGTAGTAGAACCTGAGTGGCGGATTAGATATATAAAGCTCCTTAGATGGATCCCACCAGACATTTACAACCTTAAGATGAACATCTCTGTCGGTCGGTCTGTTGACCCGGAAGGTAACACTCGCAGATGGGCGGCAGGTGTGGTGAGGAATAGGAGGGGTAAAGCTATTATGGTTTTCAGAACATGGCTGCAAGCGGATGAATTTCTTTTTGCTTACTTACAGGCATGTATCGTGGGGTTGAAGATAGCTGAAGATAAGTTCCTGAAGGTGTCATCCATCGAGATAGATGATCAGTGTACTTTCGACATCCTTTGGGGGAATGTTGATGCTCCATGGAGAGCTATTCTGATGCTTCAGGAGTTGAAGAGTAAGCTCAAGGAGGATGCGATTAATGGGACAGTGGTACACAGAGTCTTAAACTCCATCTCGAGAGAGTTGGGCAGATGGGGAACGCATTTGGAGGAGATTTTCATTAGCTCTATTCCTGAGAACCTGCCGCAAAAGATTAAGGGGTTGTTGAATATGGAGAGGCGGAATATTCCTTACATAATAGTGGATAAGGGGTAGGCGTTGGCCCGGTATAGGGTTGTTTGTGTTTGGCCTGTTAGGGTGTATAGGGTTGAGTTTTGTTGTCCAGGGAAAACACCTGCATGCTTTAAGAAGGAGCTGTAAATTTCTTGGTGTTTTTTTGCCTACACGAGGAGGGTAAGGTGAATAAAAGTACCTCCTGGCTTATATTAAAAAAAAAAGATGCCAAAAGTTTCCATACGGCTAGTGTATTGTTGCACTTACAAATACAGATATGTCACACCCGTAAGTGGATCCTTGAAGCCAAACTTACCCACCTCCGGTCTAGAACAAAACTCATAAAACCACCTGACTTAAAGTCAGATGCCCAAAGGTTTAGGATTATTACACACACAACGTCTTATTATAAGAATGAGATAAAATTGTATTGTTGTGCTTCTTGTTTTACTTTTATATACATTAGTTGCTTGTATATTCCTCTCTAGAAGTGATATCTCTATACCCTTTAGCAAGGGGACATACAGACTCAAAAGTAACTATGTGAAACTGTGACTTATAACAAAATTCCTTAAAGCATAATTTTTTTGCAAAATCAGTTTGTCATGAACTAAAATATGTACAAGTGCGCTAAGATATGTACAAGTAAAAAGAATCAAATTTTTGCAAATTTGGGATGGAATTGTACCTCTCACGCCCATTTATAACTCCTTCCCCAAACTTATCATTCACCCTGACTTGGGGTGTCAAAATTAGAGTTAGCTGTAAAAATGGGCTTGCTTTATTTTTGCTAGTTGGTCTTGGTGGCCCACATTGACTCAAGGAGGATTCTAGCATACACTTCGCGTAGTGGGTGGTACTGCTCATATTGTAATCCTTCCACCTTCATATTCAAAGTGGCTAGGGCCATCATCCAGGTTAGATAGTAGAAGTTGCAATCGTTTGATAGAGGCACATGCTAAGGGCTTCTGTGGCAGAACTACATCTTCTTGAAGTTTTTGCCTTCTTTATGATTGTACCCTTTGTCGTGACTCTTCAGTATCTCAACAATCTCCTCAGTGCATGTGATTGCCTTCTCTTCTGTAGGTGTCTTTGCAGTAGTCATATTTGTTTTCTTGTTCAGTGTGGAGGTTGCATCTGAGTTGTTGTATAGTTCCACAGTCCTTTTAATTATATTAACCACCAACAAAGTCCAATGACTATCATGAAGTATCGGTAGGAAGATGTATTCTGGGAGAGATGTCGCTAGGCATTGTTGCAGGCATTCCTTTTCACCTGATCTCTTGTCTCATAGGATGTCATCCACCATTAAAAAAAATGAGATTTTCACATTTGGCATGTTGTCATTTAGTAAAGCTTGGTAAGCAGACATGGTTCTGATTGAGAGGTACCCTCCTATTTTCAATTTATCTCGGAGGTCATCCTTCAGCACGCAGATGCCATCCCTTTCGAAGACTGCCTTTGTTGGTGCATCATCTTCCTTCAAGGATTTCATTATTGCATTGAGGGCTTCTAAAGATAGACTCACACGGCTCCATCTATCGAAATCCTTGAAGGTTGGCACTATTTCCCTAGTTGGCCCGTATGATTTATCCAAGGGTAGATCTTCTTCTTCTATCTCGCCCTCTTTAGGATGGCCCGATAAAGGTTGTTCTTCTTTGTCTTTTATCACTAGAGGTTTCTCCAACTCAGGTGTTGGCATTCTTTTTGCAGCCACGCCAGTGTCAGCTGTCCAGCCTTCATTCCAAGCTTCTGCTCTGGATGATTCTGTAGGGTTGATCCATAGTGTTTTGAGTTCCTCCATCCATGTCTTCTTTTCTGGGAGGGGGATTTCATGATGAAGCCTCTGCGGTACTTCTTCTAAAGGCATCGCCAGGTCATTGAAGAAGCAGTGGTCATATATAACCTCCATTGTGTGCATACTGTGTAGTCTGTGAGATCTTTTGTGCAGAGATCTTCCAGTGGGACACCCTTGTTAATGGCTTCCATCATCCTTAGCACGATGACGGAGCAGTCCCCTGTTCTAGCCTTTTCTTGGGGAAACTTCTTGCAGATTGGGAACTACTTCCACATCCCCTTGTATTTGTTGTCTACTGATTGTATAAATCTTTGCAGATGTATCAGCACCTTTAGGATATCTCTCGCTTCCTTATTCTTGTAGACCAGGGATGTGATGTCCAGTTCGGCTACACAGCAGTTGAACACTATTGTTCCTCTTTCATATAGGTTGATGACAATCAGTTCCCAATGTTTTACAATCCTTATGGGAAGGACTACAAATCTGGTTTCTTCCTTGCTTATTATGTGTTGTAGCTCTATCACATCAGCAGCTTTGTTGTTATATTCATATAGGAGCCCTATTAGATGTGCGGTGCCATTGAACATTGGCTGGACTTTATCTGGATGCAAGAATTCTTCAAGGAGGGTGGCATACAACACTTTAATCAGCTTCTTATGTACTCATGTTCTTGTCTGGAAAATCCCTCTGAAGTGATCTTTGTTGAGTACATGCCCTTGTTGTGATAGATAACATCAGCTTCGGGCAGGTTGTCATCCAGTATATCGGTAAGGATATGGACATCTCTTCATGTCATCCTTGATAGTGGAGTCATGTCCATACCCTCCATCTTACAGGGCAGAGGAGGAGCTACACCTAATTCTACTTCATTGACTGGTGTGCTCCACTTCCTAACTGACTCGTTCGTAAAGAAAGAAGCAAGCCCACCTTCCTCATCTTTTGAGGTGATTTCTTCTACTGCTTGTGCTTCTAAGGGTGGTGCTTCTGCTGTAGGAGGCTGAACCCTTATTTCAATTAGTGTCTGGGTTATCGCCTTGCCTTTTCCTTTTCGGGACATCTTTGCATCTACATCTTTTACTTGATGACTCGCTTTTGATGGTTGCTCTAGCTCTACAGCATTTAGTGTGGCTAACGTCATAGCCATTTTTTTTCATATAAGAAGTCATCTTGATCATAATGCTATGAATCTTTCAAGAAGTCATTGCAGATGTCCATCCTGAACATTAGGTCATCCAAGAACTTGTTTATATTTCTTATTTCTCGTGATGTGAGATCTTCTGTCGCTATTCTCTCTGCTCTATCGATGATGGCCTGTATGGGATCTTCTGGTATAGCCTTGTCTTCATCTGGGCTATTGTTTAGATCAAAACCCCTTGACAACGTGTTAGTCTTCTTTGTCTCGTTGTCTTGATGAGTGCTTGATTGTAGTAGTGCTTCTTTCTCATGTGGTTCAGCCATCGGAGAAGCTTTTACGTTGGCACTTTCTTCCTTTGATGCAACTTCTACACTGGTTCCCCCCACGTCATCGTCATCTTTGTCGGGGCTCGAAGGGCTCGAGGAAGTGTGCGATGTTTAAGTGCTTGTCAAACGCTTGGTCTTCTTTCTCTACGGCTAGCTGTCAATTTCTTGGCGGTGGGCTTCTATCTGATGGCATTCTTTGTCTAAGCATTGACACTCCTTCTTGAGGTCGTCCAGCGATTCCTCATACCCTTTTCTCCCCATCTCCTTATCTGCCTACATGGTGTCTATCTCCTTCCTGAGGTCTGTCATCTCCTCGGTGAGGGTCTTTAGCGCCCCCATTAGCGCATTCTGGGTGCTTATCACCCCTTGCATGAACTGGGGGAGCACTTCAGTCCTATCGTTCAATGCATGTACCTATGTAGTTAGCATACGTAGGGTGGAGGTGATATTTATATTTAATTTAGAAGTTTGATGCATGTATTTCCGCATGACATCAAACTTGTTTCCCAATACATCACTGAAGGTGTACGAGCGGTGTTGTTGCGACTCCACAGGTGTGGTGGATGCTCTTTGCTCCTTCGGTTGGGGAGCTGGTATGGCTGGATTGGGGATGCTCGCCTCTGGCTTTCCCATCATTTGCAGGATGATGTTTGGAATTACGGGGTCAGGTACAACCTTGGGGTCCTCACGCGCCTGGTTTTTTTCTTGTTCGCCCTCAACATGATGCTCTGTTGTTGTAGCTTCAAGGCTTTCATGTTCGACCTCTTCTATGATCATGACTTAAGGTTGATGCCCCTCACTCGATGTCATCTCAGCTGGGAAGCACGGCGAGGGAGGACTTAGGGTGATAGTCTTTTCATTTATGTTCTTCTAATTCTTTTTTGTCACCAACTTCTTTCTTTCCTCTGGCTTCTTTATCTCTATCTCTAGAGATTTAGCTTTTTCGTCCTTCTCACTAGAAGCTGATGAGGGGTCTGTTGTAGTACAGATAGCCCCTGTATACATCTTGTCAGCATCTTCTTGAGAGGGCCGCAGCTTTTGGGCATCATAGTACGCCATTTCTGGGAGGGGGAGGAGCGTCTTGGAGCAGCTTTTCTTGTATAAGAGCTTGATTACCTTCTATGCCAAGATCCCCATGTGATGAGGGACTTTATGTCGATCTTTGTGTGTCCCTTCATCTTTTTGTACCTCATCAACAAGTCTACATCCATGAAATGATATGCTATCTTAGTGATTTGACCTCCCATGTAGAATTCCTTAGTCTATTTAGCTTCCCCTCCCACTGCTATAAATAGTCGTTCAATGAGAATTCTACCTATATTCACTGGCCTCTTATTCAGCATGGACCAGATAACGAAGAGGTCTCCTTTTGTCACACCTCCAGTCCCTGACCTTGTAAATATGGTGTTGGCAATGATCTTTTGCATCACCCAGATGAAGTATGATGTGTTGAGGGTTGCCTTGGAGTTCTTGGAGTTGTGTTCTTGCTCCCCCATCAGCTTTTTCCACATTTTATGGCTATTTTACCCAATCGTGTCCTTCTCTCTGAGGGCGATGGAGCAAGCATGTGCTTCCTCAATTGTTCTTGTGAATATAGTATTCAGCATGGCCTCTATGATTGTGTGAGACTTCCACCCGAAACTCACTTCCATCTTGAAGTCACCGCCACCCTTTTTGTGTTCCCCATCACTGACTGAGAACTTCTCTAAGGACGACAGGAACTCCGCCATCAGTTGTGTAAGAAAAGGGGCTTCGAAGGTGCATAGGGTACGCAGATTTGCACCCTCCAAGAAGTTGACTATGCTATCGAAGACTCCCATCTTCTTGAAGTCTTTGACATCCAGGTATCAGGTATGCTTGAACCCCTTGGCCTATAGTAGTGATAACACTTTATTTTATGCACTTTTTGCATACATTTTATACCTTCCCTAGCATATATTTTGCTAACTTTCCTCGTTATTTTAGCATATTATGTTAATTACTTCACTTACACATTTTCCCCTTTGATTTCAGGTACATATCTAGCCCAAGTCATGGTCATCACCTTGACCACGACTCATTCATCCAAAAAAAGACCATCTCACCATGGTCAAGGTCTCCAAGTTCACCCTAATACCTTACGCTCGTGGTCAATTTGCACTCAAGCTCTTCGGGACCGTGATCAACATGGAGACTGCGGCTAACGCGAAGATCGCGACCTCAAATTTTCCAAAGCAAGGCACACCTCAACCTTGACCGCGGTCCTAACAACTAGGTCGTGATTGAGAAGGTGGCCAACTAGACTACAACCGCGGGGGATTGCTAAATCGACCTCGACCGTGATCCTCACCCAAGAAGGTGGCCAACCAGACTGCGATCGAGGAAGGGGTTCAACTAACCTCGATCAAGGAAAGAATGGCAATGAAGTCTCGACCATGATCGATTTTCATCCAAGACCAGACCTCGACCGTGGTCGAGGGGTTTAGTCGGTGGAGTCTGCCTATAAATAGGCCACCCACCCATCCTGTCAAACCATCAAATTTGATAGTACCATGAAGTGATGCCATTTTCCAGACTCATCTCCACCCATCCATCCAATCAGTCTTGGATCTCCAAAGGTGGAAGCTGAAGAGAGAAAAGTCTGAAGGCTCCATCTTCTTTGAGAGAAGAAGACTGTTTGCACCATCAACCTTCTGGATCTAGATCTGAAGAAGTACTGAGTTGTATCACATTCTTATCTCTCTATCTAGATCTATCACTTACATCTCGATGTACTTCCCTCCTCACTTCATGGAACTTGATGTATCTGTCTTCTTGTAATGTCGTTATGTTGCCTGTGAACATGTGTGGCTAAGCATCTTAACTTGTGTTGGGAGTAGCCATAAGTCTCTCCCAACATGTATATTGTCTCTCCGTTTTGAATATATCTACTCTTGTCAAGATAATCTCCATGCACCTATTTTAATGCTTCACTTGTTTTCTTAGCTACCATCTTATGATGGTTTATTGTTTTTTGGTCGGTCAAAAATCATGTTGCTATAAAACCAAAACTTTGGGCACAAAAGTACCCCATACAACAAGCTAGAAACTAGCACATAGGGCTCAAAAACCCCAAACAGCAGAACTAAAACCATGATCCCAACAGACTGGAATCAAAAGAGGTCCTACAAAAGGACCCCCAAGAAGAAGAGAAAAGAAAAGGTGACAGTTCAAACTATCCTACACTAACAACTACCTTGCAGCTGCTGAACTGCTTACAAATGACAGGTAGTCAACTAACAATATGAACACCTTCAAAATGTGACATCTGCCTTGTAAAGCAGCCTTGACTACCAGGGTCGATAGTACCATCAAGGAAGAACAACCAAGAGGACTCTTCTCTACCAAACCGAGCAAACTCCCAAGCTACATAATCTGGTCCAAAAGGATCCAACAAAGGTGATAGCAACGGTTCATGTCCATGAAAAAGAGAGCCCCCCATCCTCCATATGCATTTTGCTCAACACCTGAAATAATGGATTCTAAGGAACCTTCATTTCCATTTTCATGAACCGAATCAAACCCACCCAGGGATCATTTGGAACAGCCATATGCTTCCAAGAAGCGAGCGCCTAGTCACCTGCTAGCACAGGGACTCCTAACTCCCATAAACAGTGGAACTGACGGGAGGAGAACAAAGCTCAACCAATCTCAGTAGTACCTCACGAGGAGCTTGTGGCCATAGGCCAGGACTAGCTGTGGTTGACCTCATGGACAGAGCCCAGCCTCCAGCTTTATCCCTTGCCCAGAGGGGAAAACCGTTGAACATGTAGTGAACAGCACAGCACAAGTCCACAGGAAGAAACATGTTTGCACAGAGGCAAACCCCCAAACACCTGAAAGGCGTACCAAATCACTAGTCCAGCAGGAAGCACGCCACCGGCAAACAACAGCTGAAGGCTACCGAGAACAAGCTCCTGACAGCGACTATGTAACACGTCGATCATCTTGAGGATGACCCAAATCGCTACAGCAGATAGCACTGGGCCATCTGCCGGATCATCAGGGGGGAAAGGAGGAGCTCAAGATGCCCCTAAACACCCCAAGACGCCAGATTATGCAAACCCCGACTAGCATTGACGAAGTGCCGATGAAGCCGACAACGCTGACAACGTCTGCCTTGGTCTCCAATCTGAGCCGCCCTGGCTTCGTGGTTGAGAGGGTGGGCGTCACCTTCTGGAGGCCTTGGACCTCAAGCCGAGTCAACCATCTGCCAAAGCACATACCAGATCTGACCCGCCGTCACCAAGGAGCACCCCACCTGAGCAAAGCCATGAACCATCACGGGAGTAGGACGAGCGGCAGCCGCCTGGGCCATCACACCTCCTTCACGCTCCAAGCCGACAGGCTACACAGACGGCCAAGTGACCTAGCACCAGTTGGGGAAGAATTGAGTTGAGAAGGCGTCGCCGCCAAACCCAGCAGGAATATGGGGTCAAACCCCAGCACCTCCAATCCACCAAAGAGCCTCCAATCGAGCCGAAGAAGCACCTACATCCTGGAACCAGGATCCTCGGCCATAGAACGAGCAGGGCAACGCGGAGCAGTGGCACAAGAGCGAACGACCAGGACTGGTTTCATCTCTCCATCACTCTTAAACGGAGACGATCCGACGAGGTCGACACCAAACCATCAGCCAGTTGGGCAAGTGGTGCATCCGTCTGCAACAAACCAAGGTGAGAGAGAAGGGCTCCCTACAGATCGATTGAGGCCAACGACTTCAAAAGCTCTAGAACAGCAGCCGTCAGACTACCTAACCGACGATGAGGCCAGGGGGAGAGAAGCTCCGAGGAGACGCTCCCCTCCCCCCAGCGGCGCCGCCAGGTAGAGAGAAGCCGGAGCAACTAATAAGTCTTTGTATGTTGTGCCTAGTATTGTTGATATTTTATTGTTGATATCTCAAAAGAGTAATATTTCTTTTATCTTCTGTTATGGAGTAGTATGAATGCATGATAATGTTGGAATGCTAAAGCTTATGATCATATGTTCTTCTTTGTGGGTTTTTGAGTAGTCATCTCGAAAGAGAGGCTACCCTTAGGATTAGATCTATCCTCATCTCGAGAGAGAGAGTGGAATAGACACCTTTATGGTTGCTTGTAATCTTAATAGGAGTATATGAGAGGGACAGATGATGTTGCATGTTGGTGAGAAGTCTTAGTAGGTGAAACCCAATCCAAGTTTGTCTTCCATATCTTTGTTACCATCTTATTTTGCTACACCTTGTTCGTCTTATCTTTGTTTTATTTGCCTTACTTTGGTTTGAGTACCATCGTTCCCTTAGGAACACCCTTTTAAACCATCTATTATCTGGATTATATGAGTGAGAGACCTTGTGTGCTTTACACCTACCAACCTTGTCCATGTGGTTCGACCCTGATTACTACATAAGACCCCGTATAATAGTTGTGGGGGCTTAAGTGTTGGGTTACTTTCTTAAAGTATGACTACTCTAGATCCGCCCCTTTTTGGACATGTGATTTAGGCCGGTCAAGTAGCCAGTCGAACTGTGATTGGTTTGTAGAGTCTCTAGGCATGAAATATGGCCTTTTCTGATCTAGGGCCACCTCCTTATTCTCTTCCACCTCCTCATGGGTTGTTTCTTTCTCCTCCCCCTTCATCTTCTTTGTAACTATTAACTTCCTCTTTTCACTCCCCTTTGCTTCCTTGGGTTCAGCCTTCCTCTTCAATTTTCTCAGCTCAGTTTCTGAAGGTTGGTATTCTAAAGTCTCCAACTTAGATGTGCTAGGGGACTCCTCCAACTGTTCTAGCATCTTGTGGGCCAGGATGTAGTCTTACTTCTTCTTCAGTAGTTATAGATTGAGTATCTTTGTTGGGAAGAGGTTTGGATTGTCTTTTAGGGCATTTGTGATCTTCTTGAGTATTTCCTCTACCCCCTTAAGTGAAGTCTCTTTCTTCATCAATGTATCTTCAGTTGAGGTAGACATTCTGAAAGTTTCACATGAATTTTGTTGTTAGCACAATTGAATTAGCTTTTAAATAATCATCATCAATTTTATTTTATTATCATGTATATTTATATATGCTTATATTTTTCTAGTTTAATTTTTCATAGGACCGCGACTGCGGCTTCAAACAAGAGGTGAGTCACGATCGCAGCATCATAGAGCCTAATTGAAACGATACGCTATGACCGCAACATTGGGTGTTGTGACCGTGGTGGATTACACTAAAATGAGAGATGTTGTGACCGTGGCCATGAAGCAACGAGGGGTACCTCGACCATGGTCGAGAAGGACTACGACCGCAGTAGGTGCCACGACTGCAGTCGTCACTTGACTGATTTTATGCTTAAGGATCGTCACGACCGAAGCCAAGGATAGGGTTCCATGATCGCAGATCTGGAATGACTATTCGATTGCAGATGACGAGTGGTCCAAAGCCTAGTTCGATAAATCATCATCCAAGGCTAGGGCGGTAGGGTTCTGTGATCGAATCACACCCCGAAACCCTAACCTAGGTTACACGATGATGTGAGAGCTGCAAACATGGGGAGGATGTCGGCAAGCATCTCTAAGCTAAATGTGGTGGAGCCACGGCGATTGTCGTGGCATTCTCAACCCATTTGTTCAACAAGAGCTCATGAAGGCGGCAAAGTATGTGAAAAATGACCATTAACAAGTGATGGTAATCAGGAAAGCACTAGATTAATACCTCGGTTTGGGTTAACAACACAAAATGGCATTAAAAGCAGAGGGGGGCTTACAATAGCAAAAGCAGAGGTCCGAATTGAATTCGTAGTCATCTTGCACACCCGCATCAAGGATTTTCATTCAACATTTTGAGAATTTTTTAGCGAAAGAAGAACCCCTGTTCTGAAGGGTTTAAGTATATATACCCTAGGGGCCGCGACCGTGGCATGAGGATTTCTGCAATTGAGGCATGGATTCCTTCTTTTCATACACCACAACCGTGGCCCATCATTGCAGGGAGCAGGTACCGCGACCGTAGTGTACTCCTCCTCAACCAATGCACATGCCGCGACCGCGGTCCAGAACACGACCATGGTTCTTCCAAACCAAAATAATCATTAAGCCAATTAATGCAAAATGTGTTCTTTCAAACAACCCTCTTAGATAGAGAAAGATTAAAATCCAAGAAATATATACACTCTTACTAGAAAAAGGTAAATTGAAATATAGGAAAATGAGAGGTACATAGCGCATAGTACTAAAGTATGAGACAAAGAAAAACATGAACTAAAGAAAACAACAAAAACTTGGGTTGCCTCCGAAGAAGTGCCTTTTTAAAGTCTTTAGCTCAACTTTCTTTCTCATCTTGTCTTCATTCTCATCCCACAGGTGCAGTTGCTTCCTCATTCATTTCACTTGTTGCTGAGTTGGGTTCCCCTAAACTGAGTTTTTTTCTCCTTATGAAGGCTTGGTCTTCATAATATCTTTTCACTCTTTGTCCATTCACCTTGAAGGTTCCAATCTTTTCTCCTACTATCTCCATTACCTCGATGGGTATATTTTCACTACAAAAAAGGGGTCTGACCACCTGGTTCTCAACATCCCCAGAAATAACCTGATACTGGAGTTGAACAAAAGGACCTTGTCTCCTTCATGCACATATTTGTTCTTCATGTGGGCATTGTGTCAGACCTTTGTTCTCTATTTATAAATCCTCACATTTTCATAGGCATGTAGCCTCAACTCTTTGAGCTCTTGGAGCTGAAGGAATCTTTTCTGACTAGCTTTGTTGAGGTCCATGTTCAAAACCTTTATAGCCCATAGGGCTTTGTGTTCGAGTTCGACCGGTAGTTGACAAGACTTTCCATAGATCAACCTATAGGGTGTCGTACCTATTGGTGTCTTGTATGTTGTGCGGTACGCCCAAAGCGCATCATCTAGTTTCATGGACTAGTCCTTTCTTGTATGACTGAAAGTCTTTTCTAAAATTTGTTTGATTTGCTTGTTCGATACCACTACTTGCCCCGATGTCTGGGGGTGGTATGGTATTGTGACATTATGATTCACTCCATACTTCCTTAGAAGATCTTCAAACTAATTTTCATCGAAATGCGGCCCTCCGTCACTTATCATAGTGCATGGCACTCCAAAGAGTGGGAAGATAGTTTTCTCAAAAAGCTTAATGACTGCTATGGAGTCGCATGTTTGGTTAGCGCCTACCTCAACCCATTTGGAAACATAATCAATAGCAATAAGAATGTATTGATTTCCTTTCAATGACAGAAAAGTCCCCATGTAGTCAACTCCCCATACATCGAAGATTTCCACTTCCACCTAGTCTGACATTGGTATTTCATTTTTTCAGCTTATGTTCCCGTGAGTTGGCATTCCTTGCATGTTTTAACAATTGATGCAGCATCCTTAAAGAGTGTGGGCCAGTAAAATCCTGATTGTAGAACCTTTGCAGCCATCCTCTCCCCTCCGTGGTGCCCTCCATAAGGTGAGTTGTGACACTCTTTGAGGATTAGAAGCACTTCTTCTTCAGGCATGCATCGACGGTATAGGTTGTCATAACACCTCTTAAATAGTAGTGGGTCATTACAATAGTTATTCTTCAACTCATAGAATAACTTCTTCTTCTGATTATATGTTATCTCTGGTGGAAGTTGCCTACATGCTAAATAATTACAGATATCTATGAACCAAGGTAAGCTATGCTCTTCCGATTGAACCATTATAAGAGATTCATCTGCATAGTTGTCATTCACAGGCAGTTGGTTTTCTTCATCAAAAATTATTCATGACAGGTGGTCTGTGACCACATTTTCTTTCCCCTTCTTATCGATTATTTCATGGTCAAACTCTTACAATAACAGTGTCCATCTCAAAAGCCTTGGCTTGGTGTCCTTTTTCTGCATTAAGTACTTTATTTCCCCATGATCGGTGTACACTCTTACCTTTGATCCTACTAAGTACGATCTGAACTTGTAAAAAGTAAATATGATAGCCAACATTTCTTTCTTGATGGTAGTGTAGATCACTTGGGCTTTGTCCAGGGTTCTACTTGCATAGAAAATCACATGATGTTTCTTCTTTTTCTTCTGCCCGAGGACTACCCTGATGGTGTAATCGTTGGCATCGCACATTATCTCAAAAGGCAACTCCCACTCAGGTGCTTGTAGGATAGGTGTCATCGTTAATGCTCTTTTGAGTGTATTAAAGGCATCTAGACATTCAGTGGTAAACTCAAACTCAGCATCCTTTATCAGCAGATTTGATAGTGGCTTGGCAATTTTTGAGAAGTCTTTTATGAATCTTCTATAGTATCATGCGTGTTCCAAGAAGCCTAACACTCCAGTGACTGACTTTGGTGGCGGAAGTTTTGATATGGCTTCAAGTTTTCTTAAGTCCACTTCAATTCCTTTCTTTAAGACATTATGTCCAAGTATGATGTCGTCATAAACCATGAAGTGACATTTCTACCAATTTAGGACAAGGTACTTCTCTTCCCAGTGTTGCAACACCAAAGGTAGATTTCTCAAGCAGCCTTCAAAATCCATCCTGTATATAGAAAAGTCATCCATGAAGACTTCTACATTGTCTTCCAAAAAGTTTGAAAACATGGATATCATATAGCGTTGAAAAGTTGTCGGTGTGCTACATAAGATGAATGGCATTCTTTGGAAGGCATAAGTTCCATAAATGCAGGTAAAGGTGGTCTTTTCTTGATCTTCAGGGTGAATGGGTACTTAGTAAAATCCTGAATATCCATCAAGAAAACAAAAGTAGTCATGGTGAGCTAACCGCTCTAGGACCTGGTAGATAAATGGCAAAGGGAAGTGATCATTCTTGGTGGATGTATTTATCTTTAGATAATCGATGCACATCCGCCATCTTGTCACTGTCCTCATTACTACTTCTTCTCCATATCCCCCTTGTATGACTGTCATTCCACCCTTCTTCAGTACCACATGGATAGGACTAACCCAATTGTTGTCTCTTATTGGGTAGATGATCCCAGCATCTCGTAGCTTTATAACTTCTTTCTTCACAACCTCTTTTAGCATTTGGTTTAGCTTTCTTGGTGGTTGATCTAGGGGTTTGGTTGTCTCTTCAAGGAGAATTCTATGCATGCATAAAGTCAGATTAAGACCTTTGATGTCTTCCACAGAATACCCTATGGCTTTTCTATGCAGCCTCAACTCATCTAGCAACTTCTCCATATGGTTTTCTATTAAGTTGGCAATGAGAATAACCGGATTCCTCTCTTCTTTGTCTAGGAATTCATATTTCAACCCCTCTGGAAGAGGTTTCAATTCTAGCTTGAGCTTCGGTGCTTCCTTCTCCTTAGTTGTTTCCTCCAACGAAACGTACTTCAATGTCTCTATTATCTCCTCATCGTCGTTGGATTCCTCTTTTGGTTGGTTCAGGTAGTCTAAGATTTCAACAACCTCTTGGCCCTCCATAGTAGGATCTTGGATATTTAAGGCTCGCATTAGGGGATCAACAATTGCCTTATCTTCTTGTACCTCTTCGCAATACTAATTGTAGTTGTCCATGAAGTAGGCTGACTCAGATAGAGATAGTCCCCTCATGGCATCTTGTACCCAAAAATCCAAGTGAGCATTCCCCACTCACAGTGTGATGATTCCTTCCACAACAACTATTAAGGCTCTCCCCGTTGCAAGGAAAGGCCTTCCAAATATCATTGGGCATTTAGAATCCTCAACCGTGTCTATTACCAATATATCACACGGTATGAAAAATCGTTGGACCCGTATCGGAACATCTTCAACGATTCCCACTGGCCTTGTGAAGGTATGATCGGCTAACTTGATCCTCATCCCCATCTTTACCATGTCTGTCAGCCCAAGCCTTTATGCTAGAGTCAAGGGCATTAGACTGATGCTTGCTCCCAAGTCAGCTAACCCTTTTCTCTCCACATTATCTCCAACACAGAAAGGTATGTTGAATGCTCGGGGGTCCTTCTTTTTGGTAGGTAACTTAGCTTGAACAAAAGCACTTGACATTTTTGCCAACTGGACAGTTTCGATGTGGTCACCTCTTCTTCTTTTCATGATCAGGTCTTTGAAAAAATTTGCATAGGTTGGCATTTCTTCTATTGCATCGAGAAAGGGCACATCTAAGTGTAGCTTCTTTACAGCTTCCATGAACTTTTCGTATCTCTTCTTCAAGTGTGCTTTTATCAGTTTGTAGGGGAAAGGGACCCTTGGGGCATAGGGAATTTTCTTCAAAAGGACATCTCCCAATGGATTCGAGTTCTTTTCCTCTCCTTCCTTCTTCTTTTTATGTGGCCATGCTTCCTTGCCACTTACAGCTTGTTCTTCCCCTTTTGGTTCTTCTATTGCCTTATCCTTCTCAGACTGTTGATTAGCATGACTTCCTCCTTCTTCGGTGTTGTTAGTATTAGCATTTTCCAACATTCTTCTAGATCGAAGAGTAGCCATTTTGGCAGTCTCAATATTTGATGGGATCTTCCTTGAAGGATTTTTTATGAGTTCGGTTAGATGTGCAAGTTGTTGATCAATCTGCCTCTGGTGAGTTTGCATGTCCACCATATGAGTTTGCATGGTAGTTAGCACTCTCGAATTTGTGAGAGCACTTTGAGTGAGTTGATCGTTTACCGACGTTTTCCTTTTTGCGAAGTTGAATAGTTGAGCAATCATGTCAGCTTGGTTGTTGTCTTTGGCTTGGCTCGGTCCTGGGCCTTGTCCTTGCCCTTGTCGACTCACATTTTTATTCTGACCTTGATAGTAGTTCTTGTTCATCTGGTAATCGGTAGTCTTGGTGTATTGGGTTGTCACTCCTTTCTTCTCAAATCCTGGAGGGGGTTTAGATGAACTACCCAGTCGATGTGTGTTCTCCGCAGCTTCTTTGTTGCCATAACTAAATCCAGGGTGGTCTTGTCGCTTGAAGTTAACATAAGAGACATTCTTAGTTTCTTCTTCACTTTCACTTTCATCGCTCTCCTCTGGATGGGTATAAATACAGTTGTCGATTCCATGTCCTCCTTCTTCACCGGTAACATGATTCATGGCTTTCTCAGTATGCTTCTTTCCTTTGGCCCTAGTATCTTTCAACTATTTGACATCGGTGGTGATTTTTTGAATTTGTGTTGTGATAGTCTCCAAGGCCTTGTCTTCGATAGATGGTCCTTTAGACCCTACTTTCTTCATCGACCATGTATCATTCATGTCGTAATCCATGCCTTCTTGTAGTGTAGCCATGTTGTCTATTATCTTCATAGTTCTGCTTGGCTTCTTTCCAAGAAAGTCACTACCAGTAGCTACTTTCAGTGAAGTCCTCTCAGTAGGAGTCAGCCCATTGTATAAGGTGGTCACCAAGAACCCCTTATTGTAGTTATGGTGTGGACAATCCCTCTGATACTCCTAAAAGTGTTCCCATGCCTCGTGAAAGTTTTTTCCTGGCTTTTGTGCAAAAGAAGTGATCTTATGCATGTTGCAGATAGTTCTCTCAATAGGATAAAACTTAGTAACAAAGGCATCTTCCAGAAGTCTCTACCTATCTATGGACTGGTGGGGGATGTTGAGGTACCATGATAGAGCCGTATCTTTAAGAGAGAAGTTGAACCCCTTACAATATATCACTTCTTGAGGAACTCCCCTCATCTTAATGGTATCACAAATTTTTTTAGGACATCGAGGTGATGGTATGAATTTTCACTTATCGAATTCCCACAGAAAGGTTTATTCTGGATCATCGAGATTATAGATGGTTTCAACTCAAAGTTTGCTGCATTGAAGTGCGGTATGACGATTGGGCATCTGGATTCATTGGCCCTAGTTGTTGCCAACTCTCTAAGAGTCTTTCCTTCTTGATCATCTTCTCTTTTGATGTCCCAGTCATCACGCTCACGTTCATTGTCATGGTGATTGTGATGGTGCCTCCTACGATGACGGTAGCATTGTTCTTCACCATGTCAATCTTCTTCGCGATGATCTTCCTCTCGACATTCTTCTTCATGTTGACGACTGTCTGAGTAATGGCCATCTCTATCTTCATATATTCTAGGTGGTGGGGGTCATGTTGAACTCTTGCATTAAGGTGAAAAAACAAACGGATATGCTTCCCTCTGGGTTCCCTAAATAGACTGCACAGTTGAGTTAGAAAATTGGATGTGTAAAAAGAACTATTCTATGTAATAGTAGGGTAGCAGATTTAAGGTTCTTGTGTTGTCAAGCTTATTACTAAGCTTGAAGCATGGGAGTATAGAACACTGCCATTTTGCCTTGTCCCTAGCAACGGCACCAAAAAGTTGACTAGCCTAAATTGTGGATCCCAAATGGAGCAGATCCAGAGTAGTCAGACTTTTAATATAATAACCCGACACTCAAGCCCCCGCAACTATTATACGGGGTCTGATGTAGTAATCGGGGTCAAACCATAGGGACAAGGTTAGCATGTGTTAAGTATGCAGGGGCTCACACTCAAATACTCTGGAAAAACTGATTGTTAAAAAAAGGGTGTTCCCTAAGGAACTATGGTGCTCAAACCAAAACAAAGAAAGTTAAAATAAATAAAGAAAATAACAACAAGAGAAAACAAAAATGAACGATAAGAAACAAATATATGGAAGGGAACTCAGATCGGGTTTCACCTACTAAGGTCTCTCACCAACATACAAAGCTCACTCCCCTTTTTATACTCCTACCAAGATTACAAGCAGTCATAATAGCATCTATTCCCTCGTCTCTCAAGATAAGGGTAGATCTAAGATCTAAGGTGGCCTCCCTCTCGATAACAACCTTATAACCACAAAGCAAACCATATGACCATAAGCTTATCAATCCAACATTCTCATGCATTCATACTACTCCATAACGCCAGATAAAGAAGATACTACTCTTTTGAGGCACCAACGATCAAATATCATAAGATGTAGCTAAGCATACAAGTGAAGCATTAATAACAAGTGTATGGAGATAATCTTGATATGAGCATATATGTATTCAAAGGGAAGAAAGAATATACATGTTGGGAGAGCCTTAGTGGCTACTCCCAACCCGATTTAAGTGTTTACCCACACATGTTAATGGGTAACATAACAGCTTTACAAAATGATAGATACATCATAACCATGAAGAGGGAGGGAGTATAACATAATGGATATGACAGATCTAGAAGAGAGAGAGAAGATGGTGATACACCAAAGTACTCCTTTGAATCTAGATCTAGAATGGATGGTGTAGAAGCTCTCCTTCTATCGAGGGAGAGGGGCCTTCAATCTTCTCTCTCCTTAGCTTCCTCCTTTGGAGATCTAAGACTGATCGGATGGATGAGAGTGGGTATGGAATTTGGTAGCACTTCGTGATCCTTGATGATCTGATGATCTGACAAGTCAAGGTGGGTGGCCTATTTATAGGTGTTCCCCGCCGACTTAACCATTCACATCATGGTCGAGGCTTGGTATTGGTCAAGTCCTTTTCTTGGTCGAGGTCACCACAATGGTTGGTCATGGTCTCACCTCAGTTGAGGTACACTGGCATCAGTCGGAGTGTGATCATGGTTGATTGAGGCCTCTTCTTGATCGAGATATGGCTCTGCCATGACCACAGCCTCCTCGGTCGAGGTACGTCTCTGCCATGACCACGGCCTCCTCGGTCGAGCTATGCTATCACCTCAGTCACAGCCTCCTTGGTCGAGGCTGAGATGTGTGGTTTGTAGGCTGTGACTAAAAGGGCACACTGCATTGTGGTTGTAAAGCATTGGTGTGATTAGTGGCATCGGTCGCGGTGAGAGGGTTCTTGATGGTTGATGAGCCATAGTCGAGGTGTAGACCGCGGTCGTGGCTTGATGTGACCCTGTAAGGATGGGAAAAGTGTGCAATTAAGATTCTTTACATAAAAGTGCTAGAATAAGTGGAAAAATATATAAAAAAATATTTTGGAGAGGTATAAAATATGTGCAAAAGGTGTATAAAATTAGACATTATCAGTGGTCTAGTTTTAGGTCATAGTCTATAACTATATAGGTATGAGCGTGAAAGTTGTGGGATGGTATAGTTTTAGTTCATCATTCAAGACCATATGTTGGTGATCATGGGTAGGCATGTGTTGTTAGGTAACATCTATGTCATATTTGATGACTCATCATCCCTTGTGTGCTACTAACCGCTCAGGCCATGGGTTGGTATATATATATATATATATATATATATATATATATATATATGTGTGTGTGTGTGTGTGTGTGTGTGTGTGTGTGTGTGTGTGTGTGTGTGTGTGTGTGTGTGTGAGTTGGAAGCTAAGTCAAAATTTGGGATGTGAGAAACCTTATAGTAGGTACATCAAGGTTAAAGTGTGAGTGGTGTCTAAGGATAGGAGACCACAATCAAAAAAACTTTTAGCAAGGGAAATGTTACATTGTCTTATGTAAATCTTCAAAGAATGGTTTGGGATGTGTGCTGATGTAGGACAAGAACATGATTTCTTTTGCTTTGTGATAGCTTAAGAAACATGAGGATAATTACTTGATGCATGATCTAAAGTTAGAAGCAGTGGTCTTGCCTTTCAGATTTTGAGGCACTATCCATATGGAGAGAAGTGTCAGATCTTCACAGACCACAAGAACCTTCAGTATATCTTCTTGAAGTAGGAATTGAACACAAGGTAGAGGATATGGATGGAATTGATCAAGAATTATGATTGCATGATAGACTACCATATAGGGAAGGAAAATGTGGTGGTTGCACAGTAACATGCCACAAGTGGGACATGTTGGTATCGCCTCACAAAATGAATGCATATATAGAGGTTTCTCTATTGTTAGGGTTGATATCACAATTGCAGGTGAAGCCTACCTTGATGCAACATATCAAAGATGTGCATCATAATGATATCATGATACAAAATGTTAGGGCAGAGTTTGGCAACAAGAAGTATGGTGGCTTCCATGAGATTGACGATGGGATAGTTTGCTTCCACAATAGGAAAATGGTTCCAGATGCTGATTGTTTGAGGAATATGGTTCTTGAGGAGGCTCATTCTTCTATGTATGTTATGCATTCTGGAAGTACCAAGATGTACCATAATCTGAAGGATATGTATTGGTGTCCTAGTATGAACTGTAGGGATGGTAGAAAAATTCACCAAAACCGAACCCGAACTGATGCAAACTGACCCAAACCACAAAAGTTGGATTTTAGATTTCTATCTAATTTTTTGTTCGGTTCGGGCAAAATCCATATATAATTTAATTTGATTCATCCCGGGTTTGTCAACTTCTTAGTTAAGGATCGAAACCAAACAATAGAGTGCATTAGTGTTTTGCTTTATTCCCCTTATTGGGCAGTTTGCATCGCACACTACACACACTCTTAGTGGAAGTAATTGAGTCTCACTCTCTCCTATTCCCACCATTCCCTCTCAAAACCCTAGTCGCCGCACCCGATACAGTGGATCACCTTCTTCATCTTCTCAACCATATCTCGATTTGAGAAGTTTCTACCATACCCACTTCCTAGATTTGTGATCTCACTGTTTGTCTTCCTTCTCCGTCTGTGAAGACTTCATTCTGTCTGTGCTCGAAGAGCAGCTCTAGAGGATCATCCTCCTTGTCGTCCTCAGCCTCTTCAAGTTGTTTCCTCAGTGGCTCTCAAGGACACAAAGGTGTCTACTTCCAAAAGGTTGTTCTCCTCGATCGCTTTCAAGTTTAGGAGAGAATCAGCAAAGTTGGTGCAAATGCCTTTGTCGGGCCTTCTACTACAGGTCAGTAGGTGCCAAGGTAAGGTAAGGTTTTCTCAGTTTTTGCATATGCCTCAGATCTTAATACCCCGTCACCCTTGTTATCTTTTGTTTGGGATCGTTGATTTCCCCTTCTTATCATATTTCCTCCGCTTGGGCTTAGCAACTTCATCTTCTTATTTTGTTTTGTCCACCTGGGATTAATAATTTGAGGTTCTTTGCTCGAGTTAATTGGGGAATGTTCCATAGTAGAGAGCATATTGCACGCTCACCATTGCGAATTTGTATTTTCTTATTATGTTTTGGCTCTAGTACACAACACCATAGTTATATTTCTCTAGGTCTGGTGAATACAAGGTGCTACAGACATTTTTAGTCCTCATGGATATGTTTATAATCAAACAGTTGGCATATGCCTATTGTTGTACTGAATTACTAAATTACTGATTAGACCATGTAATTACTACAGTTTGGACATCACCTAGATCCATGAATTGTTGCTCGGGGATTTGGATAGTAGTTTATATTCTTGACACTCTTAGAAATCATATATTTTTTTTTTTGAAAACAAACGCCTTTCATTACTAAAACCAATCAAGGTACAAAGAAACCATCACTCTCAGCGACGCCCCTCCATTGACTTGGCATAGTGCCATGTCTAATAGAGTGACCCCCAGAGTCGATAGCATCATGACAAATAAAGTGAGCCAGTGAATTATGGACTCTCTTAACATGGAAAAAATGGAAACAACTAAAACAAGCATCAATGCCCCGAATGTCTTCAGCAATGAGACCCAGATAGTCTCGTCTTCTGCCTGGATCTTTCAGTGCCTTCACAAGAGAGAGGGAGTCAGAACACAGTACCAACTTCTTGTCCAGATGGATCATCTCCTTGGCCAACAAAATCCCCATTCTGGCCGCTACGGCTTCTGCTACTATCGGTTCCCAACTGGCTGCTACATGCTGCTGCACGGCTCCCACAAAGCCACCTTCCCCGTCCCGTAAAACAGCCCCGAGCCCCCTCTTCTTGCCATCCACCACTGCTGCGTCCGAGTGTAAAAACACCCAAGACCGATCCACCCCCTGCCGACCCCAAGCCCATTCCTCCTCGTCCCTCCCTCCATTCCTCACCCGAACCCCCGCCGTCTCAACCCCCTTCCCCACCTCCCTCCTATAGTCCACTATCAAGGCTCGGTATGCCTGAAGAATCAGTCGCGGCTCCGGAGGCTCCTCCTTGAAGACTTTATTGTTCCTACATGTCCATGTTGTCCACCAAACAGCAGCAACCTCATCCATTTCCTCCTCCGTACATGACTCAAACAACTCCACCATATCAACATGAATATTCCCGGACTCCCCTAGCCTCCCTGTATCGCCCAACCAGCTTTCCCGCCTGACAATGGCTACCCCCGAGCAGTGACACAACATATGCTAAATGGACTCAACTTGCGTAGCACAAATGGGACAAACAGCATCATCTGTAATATGTCTATCAAACAAACGCCCCTTCATAGCCAAGCCGCCGGTAGCAATACGCCAAAGAAAATGCACTAATTTTGGAGGCCATCTCTTTCCCCATATGATGCGCCATAGAGCATGTGGGACCACCGTCCTCCTTTCTCTAACTCCCCTGCACCCCAGCCTCCCTAGCCAATATGCGGACCTAACCGAGAAGACTTCGTCGTGCTGTGGCCACCAGAAGACCTCGTCTGCTATGTCCCTTGTAGATAGAGGAACTACCTTCACTTCTGCTGCGATCTCCCTAGGAAACAGGTCAAGTAACTTATCCACATCCCACCCTCTCCCCGTCATCAGCGTCAACTCATTAACTTTTGTGGGCACTTCTACATCCCCATATCCCCGATAAGAGAGAGGCTCTTCCCTTCCCAGGATCCATCTGTCTTCCCAAATGTCGATGCCTTTTCTGTCCCCAACCCTCCATCTGAGGCCGTGCACCATGAGGGACTTGGCACCCCAGAGGCTATGCCAAGTGTAGTTAGGCGCCAAGCCTAACCGTGCATCCACCAAATAATGGTTCGGAAAATATTTTGCCTTTAATACCTTTGAAACTAGAGCTTCAGGATTTGTGAGGATCCTCCATAGTTGTCTTGCAAGTAAGGCCTGATTGAAGGTAGATAGGTCACGAAAACCCATTCCACCCTCTTTCTTTGACTTGCATAAATTTTCCCAGCTCATCCAAGACACCTTCCTCTCCCCCACCTTAGCTCCCCACCAAAACCTCGCCACCATAGAGTTAAGATCCTCGATCAAGCCCACCGGAAGTTGGAAGACACTCATAACATATGTTGGGATCGCCTGCACCACCGTCTTGATAAGGACCTCCTTTCCTGGTTTAGAAAGCAGCTTTTCCTTCCATACCAAAAGCTTATTTCCCACCCTCTCTCTGATATAAGCGAAAGCAGTCTTTTTTTATCTCCCAATGGTTGTAGGAAGACCCAAATAGGCTGCTTGTCTATCCACCTCTTTAACGCCCAGAAGACCCTTGATCTCATCTCTCTTGCTCTGCGTCACCTTCTTGCTAAAGACAATTTCAGACTTGGATAGATTGACCTTTTGACCCGATGCTTGCCCGTACTGGCTGATAGTTTTAGCTATCTTCAAGCATTCATTCCTTGTCCCTCTAGAAAAAAGAATAATGTCATCTACAAAGAAGAGATGTGAGATCGGGGGGGCGACTAATGCGCATGCCATGGATGGCATTTGCACTAACCGTGAGGTTAAGTGAGGTGGAGAAAGCATCTGCGCATAGGATAAAAAGATATGGAGAAATAGGGTCACCTTGGCAAAGTCCGCGGGACGGCTGAAAGGTATTAGATCTTTCCCCATTGGCTGTAAAGGTGTGAGAGACCGAAGAGACATGGTCCATAACTCTATCAATCCACTTGCCACCAAAACCAAACTTTTCCATCACCTTCTTTAAAAAGACCCATTCGATCTGATCATAAGCTTTCATCATGTCCAACTTCAACACCAACTGTCCCCTCTTACCTCCCTTCCCTCCTTTCATAGCATGAAAACACTCGTAAGCAATTAAAGTGTTGTCAGTGATCATTCGGCCCGATATAAACGCACTCTGGTTTGTAGAAATGATGTTGTCCATCAGGGGTTTTAGTCTGTTGGATAGGACCTTAGTCGCAATTTTGTATACCACATTGCAAAGGCTGATAGGACGAAACTCCCCAACCACCCTCGGTTTTTTCGCCTTTGGAATCAGAACAACCAGAGTATCATTGAAGTCCTTCATAGAACACTCACCTTTCCACCACCCTTTAATATGATTTGCAATATCCTCCCCAATAATGTGCCAGAATTTTTGGTAAAACATGGGCTTCATCCCGTCTGACCCCGAAGCTTTATTAGGTGACATCTGAAAAATAGCCCTTTTTATTTCTTCATTGGATAGCTCTTCCTCTAAAAGTGTTGTTGTCCCATCGTCTATTTTCTTCTGAATCCCAGCCATAGTCGTCTCAGCATCAACAACACCTTCTGACTGAAAAAGATTCCTATAGAAGCTTTCAATAATTTTTAGAATTTTCTCATTAGCTGCCTTCCATATCCCATGCTCGTCTTTAAGACCAGTGATTGTATTCTTTTTCTTCCATTGAGATGCTTTATGATGGAAGTATGAAGTGTTGCTGTCCCCTTCTTTCAACTCTTTGATTCTTGCCCGAGAACACCAAAACGTCTCATCTTCTCTAAGGAGTTTCTATAAATCATTCTCCAGCTGTTCACATTTTTTCAAAACCTCCCCATCTGGCCACTTCTTTTGTTCCTCTCCCAAGAACCTTGTTGTCTCCTTGATTTTCCTTTTGATTCCCCTGAACCTCGTGGATGCCCATCTTTCTAAACTCCCACCAACCACTTCAATCTTCCTTCTCAGTGTCAACCCTTCCCCTTCCTTCCACGCCTCTTTGACCGCCGTGCCACAACTCTCCTCCGACAGCCACATAGGTTCAAAGAAAAATCTCGATTGTCGCTTTCTTCTAACCGGGTCTCCTACCACCGCAGACAGAATGATGGGGGCATGGTCCGACATGTAGAAAGGGAGATGTTTTACCGAGCTCCCAGTATATTTGTTGCGCCACTCATCACTGACTAGGAACCTGTCTAACCTCTCCTCCACCAGAGTCTCTATCGTCCTCCCCCTGTGCCACGTGAAAATATTACCTTCATAACCAATGTCCAGTAAAGCAGAGTCATCAATAACTTCTCTAAAGGGCCTCATAAATCTTTCTGACTTTGGCGGTCCTCCCCGTTTCTTAGAATTTTGTGTGATTTCATTTAAGTCACCATAGAACACCACCGGGCCATCTCAACTCCCATAAACCTGTCTCATCAAATCCCAGGTCTTGTATTTCTGATCCTGTGCTGACCATCCATAAATACCACAAGCATACCAGCTAAAATCAATTCTTTCATCTTGTACTTTATACTGCACATGCCTATCTGAGAAACTGATAACATCTACCTGTATGTCCTTCCACCAAAGACCAAGACCCCCGGCTCTCCCAGAGCAAGATATACAAATCCCATCAATAAACCTGCACTTTCTTTTAACATTCTCAAGAAGTCTATCCTCCATCATAGTTTCCATAACAAAAACTATGTTGGGTCTCTCACTCCAGCATAGTGCCCGGAGCGCATCCACTGTCTTGGGTCGACCCAACCCTTGGAAGTTCCAACTGAGGGTTTTCATGGTTGTTCATGGGGTTGGTGCATCCCAACTCCTGCTACTTGATGTGCTACAGCACCCAAAGTTTCCATCAAGCTCGAATCTGTATTATCTTTTGTCTTTTATTTGTGTCTTCATGGACCGGCATCAAAAATTTTGTCTCCCTATTATTTTCCTCATTGCTAGGCCTTAATTCTTCTTCATGGTTCCTCTTCTTTTTGTTTTGCCTTGTGACCCTCTGTATAGATCCCTTCCTTGAGCTACTTCCCTCATCTTATCTTCCTCTTCGCAGCCTCACCCTATTCTCTCGCACCCTCTCCTTCCTTTCAGTAGCACATCTCCTCCTCTCACGTTCAAGCTCCTCCCCCTCCTTCCCCAGATACCTCGCAAGATCAACCGAAAGTATGACCTTGCGGATGTGCAACGTCTTGCCCACACCCCCACTCTGCCATCCAACTACTCCTCCATCGTTAGGTACCCCGATCACCTCCGCTACATGGACGCCCTCGCCCACCCCTTCCACTGGTTTTCTACAGTCCTCCATTGGAGCAGCGTCGCACGGCGCCGCTGCCCGTACCATATCCACCCTCCACACCACCGCAACCGTGTTCGTCTCCATCCCCTCACCCTGCCTCGACAAAGCATCATCGCCCGTCCTGCTCCCCCCCCCTTAGAAATCGATTCTGGCACCCTCGCTGATTGCACCAAACGATGGAAGCAGTCTGTGCTAGCTTCTTTGAACACTCCCAATAGCTCGTCCATTGTATACCGTCTCTTATCCTCTCCACCCGGTCGACAGCCCTCTTTCTTGGTTTCCCCTTGCTGCGTAGACATCTCCACCTCCATCTCTTGCCCGCCCCTTGCTTCCTTAGATTTTTGCCCTTCACCCTGTAGCCCGGGGTGCGTCTCGTCGACCTGCTCTCTCATCCACGACCCAGTCGACGCCGCAACCTTAACGTTCTCCCCTCTGCTAATACTCCTAGTGTGAGTACAAAAGAATAAAGTCTTCTGCGACCCCGGTTTCCTTCCGCCAAGGAGTTCTTCCACGACCGACATTCTCTGCTTCCGCGGCGATGCCCGTAGCTAAGAACCCCACTCTCGACTGGAACCTTCTTCTTCATCGAACTCCATGCAATCTTTGTCGTTGTGGCCGAGTAATCCTCACAAGAAACAGAAGTTTGGAAGCCGCTCATATTTCAGTTCCACAATCGACACTGCCCCTTCCTTTCCTCTAACCTTTTGGATTCGTTTCAGAGGTTTGGTTACATCAATCGTCACCCTAACCCTTGCTGAGGTTTCCCACCCAAGATCATCACAGTCCAGCTTCAAAATAGGACCAATCTTCTCCGCTATGCTCCTTATTGTTGCCGCTGACCTTAGCTCGAGAGGCAGGTTGTATAGCCGAACCCAGATGTCACAAGTTCTGAACTGAATCTTCCCCGGTTGATCTGATGCATCGACCTCTTTCACAAGCAGCAGTTTATTGTCGAAATTCCATGGGTCGCCCTCGAGCACCTTCACTTTGTCTTTCCAATTCGTGAACTGGATCACAAATGTCACTGGATCGATGGACTTGAAGAGCATTGCATCTGCCAATCCCCATGCTTGCGCTAGGGTTCATTTCATAGCTGTGAAGTTATATGACTTGTCCGTCCAGATCTGCGCCACCAAAGCCAACTCGACATGTACTGTCGTCGCCAGCCCTCCGTCATCGTGAACCTTTGCAATCTCCACCTCTGCCTCCATGATCCGCATCTTCTCGCACCGTGCCACCAGATCGTCCTCCATCCTGGCGGAGAAACAGCCAACCGGTAGGATCTAATACCCACAGCTATCCTTGGACCTACAAGAGAAACACCCTAAAGCTAAAGAGAGGAGGACGACGACCACCGCGCGTCGGAGACCAGGTCGCCCGGAGCCCTAGACGCGGAGTCGAGCGATACTAATGAAGAAGTAGATGGAAATCATATATAATAGTATTGTGAGTAGGTAAAGTTGCAAATTTAGTAGGGAAGGATTGTGCATGTATGAATGATGTTGGCATGGCATGGCATGTATCATTGATATCCCTATATGTTTTCTTTATATTAGTATAAGTTCTCTATATTTGTCTCTTAGGATAGTAGTTTATGTTCTATGTATGTCAATTGATGTCTCTATCTTTCCCTCTTTTGGAGGCTTTGTTTCAAACCCTTTCAGTTTGTTTGTTTTAAATGGTTGCATCTTCATTTATTCAATTACTAAAACACTTATCTTGATTGAAACAGTAAGTCGTATGCCCATCTTGAGTACAAATATGTATTGTTTGTATCTATGTGTACATAAATATTTAGTTCTTGTAATTACATTGTTCAAATTCCTTTTTTAATCAAAAAAATAAGCTATAGTATCTTTAATAGGGTTATATCTTGAATAACCCCCACTATTTGATACATGCCTATACTATACCCATTCAAGATATAATCAATAGGATTATATCTTGAATAGTCCCCACTATTTGGGACTATTTTTAAACATGTGATCACACTTAGGTAGAGAGTGCATACTTGGTTCTTAGTTATAATGAGATCCAGTAGCATCTCCCTTTACGTTCTCTGGATATATATGTAGAATTATTCATAATTCCACATCATTGCATTTAGAGAACTAAGGGGAAATGCTGCCAGATTTTCATTAGAGTTAAGAAATAAGTATGCATCCACTAGTGTGGTAACACGTTTAAAAATGGGTTAGGACCTACCTCGTATTTGAGATAGTAGTTGCATGCCAATAGTATGCCCATTCAAGATATAATCAATAGGACTATATCATGAATAGTCCCCACTATTTGGTACTATTTTATGTGATCACACTTAGGTAGTGAGTGCATACTTGGTTTTTAGTTCTAAAGAGATCTAGTAGCATCTCCGTTTACGTTCTCTGGATACATATGTAGAATTATTCATAATTCTACATCATTGTATTCAGAGAACTAAGGGGAAATGTTGCCGAATTTTCATTAGAGTTAAGAAATAAGTATGCATCCACTAGTGTGGTCACATGTTTAAAATGGGTTAGGACCTACCTTGCATTTGAGATAGTAGTTGCATGCCAATAGTATGCCCATTCAAGATATAATCAATAGGACTGTACCATGAATAGTCCCCACTATTTGGGACTATTTTATGTGATCACACTTAGGTAGTGAGTACATACTTGGTTTTTAGTTCTAACGAGATCTAGTAGCATCTCCCTTTACATTCTCTAAATACATATGTAGAATTATTCATAATACACTTTATTATATACTACTACCTTAAATTTGACTAATAAGAACATTTAACCCTTTTTATAGATTATCAAGTTTCACTATGATTGACACACCAATGGATGAATTGACTCCTATTACTAGTAACATTGAATATGAGGAAAGTCAAGTGAATATTGATGCTAGGATGTCTAGTTCTAGGAAAGGAAATTTTAGAAGTGACATATGGGCAGAGTATACAAGGAAAGAGGTGAATGAAGTGGCAAAAGCTGAATGTAAGTATTACTCTCGACTTCTTACTGGATATACAAAAAATGGTACCTCCACATTAAAAAATCATTTTCTCTATACATGCCTTTCTAGAAAAGCTTTAGTAGAACAAGAAGGGACAACACATGTGGGCCCCATCGGGGAAGCAAGGACCTTAAATTCTACATTTAGACTATCTCAAATGATCGTCAAGCATGAATATCCTCTATCAGTGGTAGAATATGAAGGCTTCAAGACATACTCTCACAATCTTCAACTGCTTTTTAGATGTCCTTCAATAAACACCATTAAGAGCAATATTGAAGCAATGTATGAGTTTGAAAAGTCTAGACTGATGTAAGTTATTGAGAAGAACAAGTCTAGGTTTGCGATAACAACATATATGTGGACATCAAATCATGAGAAGAGAAGATTCATGGTTATTACTGTGCATTATATTGATGAGACACGGGTATTGCACAGTTTGATCCTAAAGTTTGCATATGTCCCATGTACTCATACTGGTGAGACGTTGTGTAAAGTTTTACACCAATGTTCAATCAAATGGGATGTAGATTGTAATATATCAGCCTTAACGATGGATAATTGCTCCACTAATGATCTCATACTCAAGGAGCTTAAGGATGATTTATGCAGTGATATTCTTTTGTTATCTGGTAAGGAATTACATATGTGTTGTTGTGCACATATTCTAAATCTAATAGTGAAAGATGGACTATCAGTCATCAAAAATGAAATTGAAAAGATTCATGATAGTTTGTCTTTCTGGACAGTTACTCCTAAAAGGATTGAAAAATTATGTGATACTGCAAAGCTTTTAAGAGTCTCCACAACAACAAGCCTAGTTCTTGATTGTGCCACACAGTGGAATTCAATTCTTCTAATGCTCACTACTGCCTTGTCATATAAAACCATATTTAGTAGACTGAGCCAGGGAGAACCAAGCTATGTTTCACCCCTTCAGAACAAGAGTGGCATTTTGCTTCTGAAATATGTGATAAGCTCAATGTTTTCTTGATTGCTACAAAAGAGTTATTCGGGAGAAGATATACTACTTCGAGCCTATGTTTTGACCTTATATGTGACATCAAACAAAACTAGATTGTATGGAAAAAGTCAGATAGAGATGTCATAAAGAAAATGGTGGAGTGTATGTATGAAAAATTTCAAAAGTATTGGGATGAAATTCATAACTTGATGGGGATTTCAACTATCTTAGATCCAAGGTTCAAAATGGTTTTAGTTAGGTTTTATTACACTGAATTGTATGGGACCAAATCTCAAGCTCATATCAACAAAGTGTATAAGGCATGCGGTGATTTATTAGTTGAGTATCAAGCACAAAAAAATACAAGTGGCCATACTTCTCTAGCCAGTTGGTATCTTCCCAATCTCTAGAGATGTTCATAGATCATAGGTCCATCAATAGATTTGATGCTTATGTCAGACAAGAGAAAAGGGTCATAAATTCTATCAAAAATGAGTTAGACATATATCTAGGGGAGGATGTCATTTCTAGAAAAGGCAATATTGATATCCTATCATGGTGGAACACTCAAGGGAAGAATTACCCCACTTTGAGAGAGATGGCAAGAGACCTTTTAGATATACCGGCTTCTACAGTGGCCTCAGAATCAGCTTTTAGCACAGGAGGTTGACTGGTTAATCCCCATCGTAGTCGACTTCAACCTGAGACCACTGAGGCACTATTGTGTCTTCAAAGTTGGTATTCAAATGCTGAGGGTAATGATAAATCTGACTTAGTTCTTTATTAAATTCAAATATTTTAATTATATCCACTTATATATTTGTTTGTATGTGATAGATACCAGGGTGTCCAAAGACATTACAAGCTTTCTCGAAGATATCGATGTCGATGTTGATATTATTGGTAAGCAATTTACTTATATGTATATTAATAGGGATCCCCCTTTTATGTCACAATTGATTTTGAACCTTATTTTTCTTCTCCCTTGTACAAAATCAGCTACTACGAATGCTTGATTTGATTCATTGTCATTGGGAGCTAAGGTAAGCTTCTTTCATCTTATGATTGATCCTTGACGTGATTGAAGGTAGTGAATATCAGGAGCAAGCTCGATCCCTTCACTAATTTTAGACTTATATGTGTACATTAGTATTTAATTCTTGTGATTGCATTATTGAAAGGCCCATCTTAATTGAAACAACAAGTTGTATGTCCATCTTAATTGAAACAACAAGATATATGCCCATTTTGAATACAAATATGTATTGTTTAGATTTATGTGCGTATTAGTATGGATCCAAACTCCAGTGGGTGGGTGTGGTGATTTTTACCATAGGGAGAAATTTAGTGACACATATGTATAGGCTTTCTTCACTGTCTCTATATCATCTTTCTTTTTCATTTATTCTGGTGCTTCGTGTTTGTGTATCATGGAACAAGGACATAAGAACCATGTTCCCTATGCTTCATGTGTTTGTGTATCATGGCACAAGGAAGCAGAACCATGTTCCCTAAAATCGTAACTGCATTCATATGGTGTTTGTTCTTAGTTAATTTGATTTATTATATTAGCTGCCTTCATTTTATTTATTGATAAATATCCATTCGTATACATGTTCATTTGTGCCAGGTGTTCATTTATGCCAGCTTTGGAAACAGAACACTTGGATTTAGAAGGACTTAAAAGTGCATTAATGGGGATAGATGGATCGTGCTTTGCAATTTGATAAGATCATTTTTGAGTTGTAATAGAATTTGACACACCTATTGAGTTGTAATATAATACAGTGAAGATTTATTGATTTGTATTGGGCTCATGAAAAGACATTGCAGCTAGTGTTGTTTATGAATCCAAACAATCCTCATTTTTAAGTAGTAATGACATGCAATTTGTTACCAGGTGCTGCAAAAGTGCTACCTTGTATATGGTTTTGTTAACTCTATAATTACTTGAATATTTGTTGCAATTACATCCCCATGTGTATGTTAGTGTGGTATGTTATAGAAATTATAGAAACACCTTTGATGGATTTGATGGTTTTCTGTTGGTCTTGAATCTAAATTCATGTAAATGTTGGCTTTAAATGTATTTGTGAATTTTATGGGGTTGATTTTGAAAATTTTAATGTTTTGAATCAGTTGCTTACCGTGAAACATGGAACTGAAGGGTTTTTAGTTGCATTCAATTACTTTAGTTTGGGTTCGAGTTTTAGGCTTCAGTCTGGGTTGGTCTGGGTTCGATTTTATTTGGTTTTCATTTTTTAAAAAACTGGTTTGGGTTCGGTCCGAGTTTGCTGATCTCATTGTTTGGGTTCAGTTTAGTCTTGATAAAAACTGACCCACTGCCATCCCTACTGGTGTGATGTGGTAGAGTTCGTTGCTAAGTATTTGGTTTGTCAGCAGGTTAAGGTAGAGCGTCACAAGCCTATAAGGACATTACAACCATTGTTGATACGGCAGTGGAAATGGGATCATATTACCATGGTCTTTGTGGTTGGTCTTCCCAGGATAGCCAAAGGTCATGATTCCATTTGGGTGATATTTGACTGGTTGACCATGTCAGCTCACTTCTTTCCAGTCAAGATGATGTATACATCAAATAAGTTAGCACATATATATATTAATGAGATCGTCTATTTGCATGGTATCTCAGTTACCATAGTATCTGACAAAGGTCCACAGTTTACAAGTCATTGTTTGGGAACATCTGCATACATCTGTGGGAACACAGCTAAGGTTCAGCACAACCTTTCATCCATAGATAGATAGTCATTCTGAGAGGAACATTTAGATCTTATAGGATCTGTTGAGAGATTGTGTTTTGTAGTTTCTTGGTAGTTGGGATGTGTGTCTGACTTTGGTAGAGTTTGCCTACAACAACTATCAGAGGATCATAGACATGAGATTGTATGAAGCCTTGTAAGGAGACATTGTTAGTCACCACTTTGTTGGTATGAGATAGGTGAGTATCAACTTTTGGGTCCTGTGCTAGTGCAGCAGACTACAAAGAAGATCAAAGTGATATAGCAACAGTTGAAGGCAGCCCAGGATAGACAAAAGTCTTATGTTGACAAATGTCACATTCTATTAGTGTTCCAAGTTGGAGATAGGGTGTATCTTAAGGTTTCCCTTTGGAAAGGTGTACTAAGGTTTGGTAAGAAGGGTAAGTTGATTCCTAGGTTTATGGGACCATACCATGTTGTGGCATGTGTTGGGAAGGTGGCACACAAGCTGGAGTTACCTCCTAAGTTGCACATGTTGCATGATGTCTTCCATGTTTCCATGTTGAGGAAGTTTCATCCTGATACAAAGTTGATGTTACAATCAATGGAGGTTGAGTTGGAGGAGGATGTGTCGTATGTTGATGGTCTTGTGTTGATCCTGGATAGGAGGGTGAAGAAGTTGAAGAAGAAGGATATAGTTTTAGTTAAGGTTTTGTGTCATCACTATGGTGTGGATAAAGCCACGTGGGAGTTAGAGGATATGATGCATAGGAAGTACATATCTTTGTTTGCATAGGATTTCAGGAGAAAAATCATTGTTAGGGGTTTATGGTTGTAAGACACAGGACCTTGCTTTTTTATTAATCATGCATGCTTGGCATATTTAGGTGCAAAAAGCCATAATATAACTTTTTGATGTGCTTTAATATCATGTGACAAGCTTAAGTTTTTAGTTTGGTCCAGTTTGGACATTGTTTGAGCTTGTTATGCATATATATGTTTATTTTGGACCTAATTGCATTTTACCCATATCTAGGGTTTTTCTTGCAATTTGTCACATGCTTTTTGTACCTCACATATTTTCACATCATGTTTGATATATTTGAGATTTTGGGTGCCTTGTCACACCTTGGTTTGAGTGATGGCATGTTGTGTTGAGATTAGGGTTTGCGTGGATGCACTAAGTGGATGGTTGACCTTGATGTGTGTTGGCCGATGAGCTTTTGTTTTGGCGATCACCAAGGTTCTTGTGATCCATGTTTTTAGAGGTCAATGATGTTTCCTTTGTGCTGCCTAAGGTTGGCAGTCGATGAGGTACTCTGCTCATCTTGGTCACCCACATCACCTAGGGTTAGCGACCGTTTGCTCCCCTCGATCTCTTTGGTCGACAAAAACATGCCTTAGCGGTTGTTTGCTTTTCTACACCAAGTTGGTTGATGGTTTTTATTGGTTTTACCACCCTTAGTGTTGTGTGTGTGTGGTTCTTGCATGGATGATATCTCTTGGTCACATGGCATGTCCAGCATGACACCTAACTATTTTTCTCTCTCTCTAACCCCATGCTACATATACCCCTCTCTTTGCATGCATCCGACCTATTTACACACCTATTTTCCTTGCTCTTATTCCTTGGTTCTTCTTGGAGCTTGTCCCATATTGCTTGGTGGTGAAGGAGGAGCTCAATGTTGAAGAACGTAGATGATCCACTTTGCATGTTGAGCAAGGTCTTGGACCTACCCATCTTGTGATTGATTGGTGCTAGCTTGTTCTTCTTCTTGGTCTTGGTAAGTGAGATCTCTCTATCTACACCTACGTTTTCCTTGCTCTACCCTCTTCTTCTTTCTCTGCTCGGCTGAACCCATGGTGTTCCAAGGTATTGCTTGAGTTAGAGCTTCAAGAACATCTCTTTCTTGCCTTTTATACCTAGGGTTTGCTTCTTTCTTGGAGGTGGAGCTAGCTTGGCTGTGAGAAGTGCTCAATCGGGCTTTCTATACTTTCTTATTCAAGCTACCTTTCTATTTGGAGTTTCTATATCAACTCTAAGGTGATTTATTTGACTTTCACCATTGTTATTTCTTACATCTATCTTTCATGCACATAATCTTGCTTTAAAACATGATTGCAAGTAGAAAGATAATATCCTTGAACTAGGGTTTTTGTTTACATGGTAACCTTGGGTAGATATCTATTCTTGGAAGAACCCTAAGTCTTGTGCTTGAGTTTTCATTGGTGATGGAAGTTTTGGTGTGCACATTCCAATGTTGGTTTTGGCTCTTGTATTTCTAGGGTTTTAAGTTGATTTTTCCTCCTTGATATGGTGCCCAATGGTTTGGTCTTGGTTAAGTTGACTTGACTTCCTTGTTCCAACTCATGGCATTGACTTTATGGCTATTTTGTATCTTATATGGTCACCTAGTTTGACCTCATGTTTTGGTCGCTAAGAGGGTTGACATCTTATGTGGTCGATGACATGTTCATCCCCTTTGGTCACCAAGATTTCACCTTTGTGGTTGCTGAGTTTGATCTTATGTACTCAATGAGAGCTTGATGTTGAGTGGTTGCCAAGATTTCCCTTGTGTGTGGTCAATGAGATTTGGATGTTATGGTTGCTAAGTTTTGAATCTTAATCGGTCACCAAAGCTTCATGGTTCTCTTTTGTCGCCGATGTTCCATGTTCTCTTTGGTCGATGATTTCACCTAGCTATAGTGGTTGCTGAAGGTGACTAGTCTCATTGGTCGCCAAGGATAGTGACCCTAGTTTTAGCGGTCGATGTCATCTCTAACCTGTAGTGGTCAATGAGAAATTTTGAGTTCCTAGTCGCTATGATTTCCTGGTTCTATGGTCTATGATGATGATTGACTTATTTTCTTCCATGATTGTTAGAGATGATAAGAATAAGGGTTTGTCTTTAATTGTTGTTTAGTAACCCTAATTATATGGTGCTTGGTTACACATGATCTAATAGTATTACCTTTGCCCTCAAATGTATACAAACCTAAGGTTTTAGTGAAGTGTGGTTTGGCAATGATAAGTCAACTATTCTAATGAACTTTACCCTAATGCCAGTAAGTGATGATGACACATAGCTTCTTGTGTAAGTAGCATCATAATGGAGTACTTTCTCTCTCTATGTTGTTGTAACCCTAGTTTGTTGTCACATGAACTTTGTAGTTGTTATATTCAAGGTTATGTTGAACTTATATATTACATGTGTAGTGATGATAATGAGACTTAATGAGGCATGGAAAGATAATGATGTTCTTGTAGGGCATGATGTGATGGTCTTATTACCTTAGACATAATTTTATGACACATGATGGTACAATGATGAGTATGGACTCATGTATGGCAATGAAGTAGTACCATGTGGTTTTGTGATCAACATTATATCTCATATGCTTTATATCTTCTGAAGTTGCAGTATACACCATGTTTTGTAGAACTCTTTTAGGGTTTGCATGTAACTTGATTGATGTAGCCTTAAATCACCTAAATGACTTGACTAATCAAGTTAGTGTCTTCTACCATAGATCCATTCCAGTGCTAGGACTTGCTAGATGTTGAAACTAGTTCTCCTTTAGTGGAAGCTTGGAGTCGTATATTGTTGAGTATATGCATGTTCACAAGGATGGAAGTGATCATACCATGGAAGGGGAACGTTCAAGGACACATATCATATGGTTATGATTCAATATATATGATGTGATTGAGGTAGTTGCAGTTGTACCTCGGATGTTGGGTTTTATATACCATTGTTTCACAAGTACTGGGACCTTTCAAGGACAGACTAGGTTGTTCACTAGTGTCATGACCTATATACCAAGGGTGAATTAGGCTTTTTTATGGTTGGACTTATATGTCACTGCAACAGACTCATACTAGATGAGGGTAGATAAGATCTTAAGATTCTAGCTCTCCTACAGATCTTGTATGGTATTGATTTTGACTTAGCAGTGGTCAGTTGGATGAGTGGAATACCTAAATTCCTTAGAGCTTAATAAAACATGTAATCCAGTTGTATAGTATATCTTCTTAGGGTTAAACACACTTCACATTGGGTGTTAACCCTTGCCTTGTTTTCTTATACTACATAGTTGTTATATCATGAGGTAAGAATAATTAATTGTTTAGTAGGTGATAGTATTACATGTTCCTTCACATACTTGCTAGTCTGATATGTTGCTATGCCTATCTGTTTGGCTTGTTTAATTTTCTTAACCTGCTTGAATTGCTTATTATGCTTTAACTTATTAATCTATTTAATTTGTTTTTCATGTTTAATAATATATTTTTGTAACCAATAACCATTGGTTGAGAGTTATATCCCTCGTTGGGACATCGGTCTCACCTCGTGGGTCACCATCTTTTTAGGTGGTCATTGGTGGTGCGATCAAGATCATGGTGTTGAGGATCAGCTTGGAGAGTAGTAGGAGCAGAAGGTTGGATAGTCATTAGTAGAGTTTTAGAGTCATCCTTGTACTCTTAGGTCAGGGAAGAGGATGGTTTGTAGATGATGTGTATATCGACACATGGTTTTTGATAGTGTGCCTGTGTTTGTATATATGACATGTGTATGTGGAACATTTCTTTTGTATATAGGTTGGGGCTAATGCCACTGGACATATATGTAAATACATGATATGGTATGTGTTGATATGTAAGATGATGGAACTTTATGTAATGTTTTTTAACAGATAGTAATGTTTAAATTGGTTTTACATTACCCTATTTTCCAGTGTATGGTTAATTATTTATTGATCGTGCATTTTGTTTTGAGTAATCTCACTTCGGCTATGTGGGTTGTCATAAATTAGGTTAGTATCAGAGCCCTAGGTTTGCTAAGTCTACATGGACATATGACTTAGGTTTGTGTTTGTTCTTGTGTAATCCAACATATCTGATTATAGCTTATGCCTATGCAGATATGTCTAGAGAATGTGAAGAACTTTGTTGAGAGTAGTTATGTTGTTCCAGGAGGTGGTTCTAGGATGTAGGCATGTGAATATAGAGTGCTTGAGACGGGGCCGGAGCAGTCTATAGTGCCTCAGTTTGATCCGATAGTCATGGCCGATCTAGAATTTCAATCCATGTTTGGACAACTTATGGTCACAATTATGCATATGGCGGAGAGAGTGCCCATACCTCAACTTATGGTAACTGTCCCTAATGTGGAATCCCATGGTTCTGGGGAGATGTTTGAAAAGTTGAGACGTGTTGGAGTGGTCAAGTATGTGGGTATAGCTGATCTAGTGAATATAGATATGAGGTTGACGAAGCTTTAGAAGGCATTTACAATCCTCAATATCCCGGAAGAGGACAAGGTGAAGCACATTGTTCATCTAATGAAGAGCAATGCTAGACATGGTGGGCCATATAGGAGGAGGAGAAGAGACATGGAGTTGTAATCAATTGGGAAGAGTTTCAATAGGAGTTTGTGAGCAGATACTTCCTTGATACATATCTAGATGAGAAGATAGTGCAGTTTGAGAGGATCTACCAGGTTACATGTCAATCAATGAGAAGCCAATTTTATGGATATTTTGAGGTTCTTTCCTCATATGGTAGAGACAGAGAAGGAAAGGATCAGTAGGTTCAAGAAAGGTTTGAGCTTGGAGTTGTCTAAGATAGCTAGTGCTTTGGAGAATAGGCAGAGGTTCTCTACCTTTGTGGAGTTTGTGAGGAGGATTGAGTGATCTTCTATTGAGAAGCGTCAAGCCAACGCTAAGAAGAGGCCAGCTCAGTTTCAGGGGTCGTTACTTGGAGGTTTTAAGAAGCCAAGGTTTTCTTTACCTCATTCACAATAGAGATTAGCTTTTTCTGAGCTGAGATCAGGTGTGCCATCACAATGATCCCCTAGCAAGGTAGAGGTCGTAGTTTTCCACCTGTAAGAGCATACAACATGGAGTATGTGTCAGTGATAGGGCCATCTTGGTTGCAGTATGATACCAGGACTCATCGCAAGTGTAGACAAGTAGGGAATATCAGGTGGGCTTTCCCTATGAAGGATGAAGAAGTGACACAATAGCCAAGGCAGAGTCAACAAGGTTCCCATCAGTAGTAGTTCAGCAGTGGTGGTGGTGGTAGAGGATGTGGTCAAGCTCGCAGGCATGATCTTCTTGACCAGCATGCAGAGGGTGTGGATGACAACAGGTGATGACTAGATTCTATGCCATGAGTCAGTCGGAGGGAGTTTTCAATCCATGGGTCATGACAGGTTAGATCGAACTTTTTCACTCTAACTTACATGCTTCTTCTTTCGTATCTATTTGGTTGACTCGGGTGTTACACACTCTTTTATCACTAGAGAGGTGATAAGTAGTTGTAATTAGACTATTTGTAGTAGATCTGGTAGTCTTTGGACCCTCTTGTTGGTTTCGCCGAGTTGCGAGAGGTGTGTCCATCTTGCGTTCTTTCTTTCTTGGGTTGCCTATTTGTAGTAGATCGTCTCACTCACCTGAGCCGATCGGTTCACCCAGTGAGTCAATTGTTTGGTGCCTTATTTGTATAGAACATCAACCAATTCAGTTCCAATCAGCCTGACACTCCAAACGGTCGTCTCATCACTTGAGTCGGTCGTCTGGCACTCCAAACTACCATCTCACCCTATGAGTGGATTAGTTGGAAGTGCACTAAGTTGATCTGTTGCTTGAATTGAATACCTAAACACTTTAGTAATCAATCCAATTATCATTCAAGATTAAACTCCTCTTCTACATGAGTTCCTTTGTGTGTGACCCTATAGGTACCATATCACATTGGCAGTGAATGTCCATAACTAGCTTATGACATCACAAGCAAAGAATGGTGCCTAGTCGCACATCAATGCTACCCAAGTGAATGGAAAGTTGGAGTTACATTCTATGTAAGGTGTTGCAGTGGTTGTATAATTCATTTGTCTCTGATATCAGGAACAAACTCGAGACATGGAATTGTCATCCTCTCAACTTTCAATCCATGTTCCTTGAACCAAGAGCAGATTTTCTAAGATAATGTGAGCTCAATATCATATATTGATTAACATGTGCATGCGCATGCATTTCTCAGTCTCTCTTATCAAGTGGCCAGGATATCAAACTCCAGAAGGAGGGGAAAATCCCATCTACATCACTCACATTCAATCCCCATGTGTCAAATCTACCCAATCATCACCTTTATAGCAAGCCTTATTTTAGGTTTATGTTTGATGATGTCAAAGTATACCCAACAACATGTGATGAGTGCAGTGACTTCCAGTCTAAGAATCACAATCACCACCTTCACCATGAGAGATGACAATGACCACCAATGATGGTTTCCATGTGTCATTCTCAAGGTATGATATGCCATAATATGTATATGTGTGCTTGGTTTGATATGCCATATCATGACTAATGAGATTTTGTCATCAACCAACTCATACTCTAGTCTTATTTGTTATTGGTGTCTATCTGACTTCCACAATAACAACCGAATAGGGACATAATAAGAATGTACATAGTCTTAGAATTTGTATGATCTCATTGTTCAAGTCTTGTACTTATAAACATACATCAGTGAGTATTGTCATTCTTTATACATTCATAATGTTTCCTCATTATCCTATAATTGAGTGTAACCATGATGAATTGGAAGTTTGCCTTTATAAGTACTAATCAAATCCTTACTGGTATGTGCCATGTCAATCATCACATGATTGTCTCTTTGGGCATACCTTACCAACAGACTCCCACTTGCACTTAGAGCCAATCACCCATGAATCTCATTCTTAGTGATCTAAACATTTCCATCATATTTCTACTGCACGTGCTAATCCCGTGGGTTAGCAACATTTTGCTATTAGTCCGTCTATTGCATGTTTCTTATCTCTAGTCTATGAGATAAAACTACCATAAGATGGCATCTGATATTCCTTTCCTAACAAGTATATTCATTGTTGTCATAGTATCACTACTGAGTTATCAATGGTTTGAACATCTATAAGTTCATCATATGAACTTCTAAATCCATATACTATCACTTTGTGTTCATAACACAAGTATACTCATCTTTTTTTGTAGAATAGAATTAATGGCTATTAGTTTGGAACCCTTCCAACTATCATCACTTTTCCTTTAAATCAAACATATTTTACTGAGATAACTTTTGTCATTCTGGAAGCTTGTATCGGTGTAACCATTTACACCTAACTCTTCCTTTCTTGCTATCTTTCTGGAAATCTATCCTTAAGTACTTCTCAAGTATCGATGTATATCTTAATGAGATTATGATAACCCTTATTGGAATTTAGTATCATCTTGTCATGTCCAATACATACAAGATTATATGGGATAAGCACCTCTATAGCATTTATGATAAATACATTATTACTGCATATGGCATCTTATTCATGATATTTCCATTTTTTACAAGAATTGGAATATATGGTTCATGAGAGACTAATCTGGATTCTCTCTTATTGAATCCTTCCATGTTGAACTCTTTCAACACATTGCTATTGTATGTTCTCAAACTTATGTTGTGAAACTTTCAAGAACTATCTATATAGGTCTTGATCCCTATCTCATAGGACGTTTCACCCAATCTTTCATTGTTGAAGGTGTTTTCATGCCATCTCTCAATATTCACAATAATGAGACGTTATTCCTCATCATATGTGGAATATTCATATATACTCCCACTAAATCTATTGTAATCACAAATTTCATCTTTTATCTTGATTTAAGTCAAAGTCTTTGATTATCTTGTCAAGTCAAAAGATCTCATCTCTGAGATGCTTGTTTCAATCCCAGATTGAACTTTTTAGTTATTAGACTTTATTTGTATTCAAGAAGTTATAAAACCTTTTAGGTTGTGTCACGTACACATCCTTTCATATATTCCTCTTAAGGAATCCAGTTTCAATCTTCATATGTCAAATGTCAGTCTTTTTTTAACTACAACAACAAGCATGACAATTGGTAAAGGAGTTTCAATCATGTTCAACAACTTAAATTGATTTGAAAACCTTTTCAACCAAATTGTCATTTTCTGTTATCCATGTAGGTCTTTGCCATAAGACCCTACTACACCCTTTAGGTATTACCCCTTTTGGTGGAACTACCAAGGTCCTACCTTGTTAGCTTACATGGATCCCATAATGGCTTTGTGCCATTACTCAGATTGTGGTTCACAATAGCTTCTAGTTGATTAGTTGGCTCATCTTGTCATGACCAACCTGTCTTAATTGTTGGATTCACAATCCTTCAATCTTAGACATGTTTTGCTAGAACTACTTTGTTATGTGTCATATGATGAATTTGAGATTCCACAACAACTTGTGATTCTCTTAGTTCTCAATGTACCTTTTTGTTGACCTCAAACATTTTGAGTTCTACTTTTACTCTCACTGGTTCTTTGGGAACTCAGTTATCCTATCAACAAAATAATTTTGTTATTAGATTGGGAATAAAAGTAATGTTTAATAGTTATGGTTTGTGGATAAACCCTTTCAAGAAACTACTTTCTCAATGTAGGTTTCAATCCTTTAGACATATTGGGACATTCCCATATCATATCATATACGATGTCTTATAAACCATTTAGATGGTACATTATTTAGTGATAGGTATATATATTTATGAGGATATGAGAAGATTAGATTAATTGATAATCATATCATGAATTGTCATGGTATAATTCCTTCATTTTGACACATCATCATGTTTAATTATGTCTCGTGATATACTATCACAGTACTATCTTAAAGGTTCTCAAGGTATTGATGTAAAGTATTTCAATATTTGATCTCATCAAAGTTTCTTAATACCTTTTTCAAATTTATACTTCATTTATAATCTCCTTGAACACTTCAAGAGATTTATGTTTTTATTTTACTGATTACATATCATCATATTGCCAGTAGATGAATTGAAGTATAAGTAATTATCTATAGCATTCATTCCATAAGATCTTTCATGCATCGTATGTATGAGATCTAATGGAAAGCTTATCCTCCCACTATATCCAGTGAAGGAAGTTATGTCAAGTTGTGCATAAGTAAGACTTGCATATTTTCCTTATGTTCAATAACCAAGGGAGTCTAGATTGACATCAATATGTATTCCAGATATGAATTTCTTGTATATACATCCAAAGTGACTTTTGTTAATGATAATTTTTGAGTCATCAATTATAATCCTTTGGTATAAACGTTATAGACAATTATCTTGAGATTATTTCATACAAAGACCATCTAGATATTTGGCAATTACCACATAAGATCATATCTTTTGAAAAAGAAACATCAATAACTCACTTTATTGATTCGTCATCCTTGTCATAGAAGATGTGTAAAGTAAATGTTTCTATTTATTGTCATAATGAAATAGTAGTTCAACTAACTCTATTACATGCCCATTGGGCTAACATAAATTTAAATATAAAATAAAGCTTCAACAACTCTTGCTCCGCATTGTCCATCTTTGTCCTTTCATGAAGGCTTTTACTTCTTGTCAGATCCTACACATCAAGTATGTCAGATCTTTGTTTGGTATCATATACCAAAATGAAGAAGTAATCAAATTTATCTTATAATGTTTATACCTAAAGTGGAGGCTTCAGTGCCTTCCTTCTTCTTCTTTAGTTCCTCTAACCAGAGTAGGCAATTTCTTTTCGAATGTCTACTGGTGACAATGGTGGCAATCGCCTCTTTTCTTTACTCCTCCCTTTGCTTTGAGATCTGATGACTTGGGCTTCTGGCTAGCTTTAGAACTCTTCTTAGCTTTGCCTTTGACTTTCTACTTCCCCTTTTATCTTGTTGATTACCATCACAAACTTGGGCTTGTCTTTCTTCCTTTATGTCTCAGTTGTTCTCAACATGTCAAACAACTCTGTAAATGGCTTGTCAAAGTCATTCATATTGTAGTTCATGACAAATTGACTATATGAATCTGGAAGGGACTATAGAATCACATCAGTGGACAAATCTTGACATAATGAGGAATCACAATATGGCTAGATTCTCCACATACCCAATGAGCTTGAGTACATGATGACCTATTGGGTCTCCTTATGTCATGTTGCACTAAAATAATGCCTTGGAGACATTGTATCTCTCTTATCTTGCCTGATCTTAGAACATGTTCTTGAGGTGTGTGACCATCCCAATCACATACATGTTCTCATGTTGCCTCTGCAACTCATAGTTAATGGATAATAACATAAGACATTTTGACATCCACGACATCTTCAGTATACTTCTTGTAAGCATCCTTGTCAACCTTAGGTGCAGTTGGAAGGGGTTCATCTGGTTCTGGTGTCTCCAAGACATAGAGCTTGCATTCCTGTGTGAGAATGATTCTCAAGGTCCTGAACCAACTGTGGAAGTTGTTCCTATTTATCTTGTCCTTCTCAAGTATCGATCACAGAGAAAAGTGATTGTTGTTTGTTGCCATTTGATTCTACAAAAGAATTTACAATTTTTTCAAAACTCATTTTGTTTGATTTGATTTAATTTTATTTGGTGATATTAATTAGGTCTTTAATTAACTATAATTCTCATTATTTCATTCAAATTGATAACCCTCGAGTATCAGTTTAGAAAATTGTAGTGAACAATTTTATAATGAACCAAGATCCAAGATAATTCAACTATGACCCGACCAACATCAGCATACATGATCAATTATCAAGGTAGGCAACTTTTGCCAATTTCATGATATGTAATTTTTGATAGATGATATGTGCAACTCCTTGCCATAATCATCTGCATACTTTTGGGCCTAAACGCTCTAAGCATCACCAATTAAGCCTGACCAAGTAGCCAACACGATAATAATGCACTCCTCTATGGCAGAACCTACATTACTACCATCACACTTCCACAAGGTAAATAGTGCACCACGTTATGGTGTAACCTACACTTAGTCAAACAAGCTTTTCATCTGTGTTGCTAATGGAAGGCATCTTAGACTTAATATGTTTTATTGAGGGATTTATATATATCATATATATACATATACTATATCCAATCACCATATATATAGTATGTATCATATAAATGCTATATCCCACAACATAAACATGCAATATCAAATAAAAAAGTGACGGTTATGGCCATGTCTACTGTAATTCCTTGGAGCCACAAGGAATCACTACCACCTAGGTCAATCATCACATCACATGTATGAACCTATTGTTGGTGTAGATTTGTGCTTGCTAATCCAGGTTGATCGGTTCAACCTTTGAACTGGTCGTCTCGCCTCTTGGCCGATCGGTTGGTCTCCAGTCCAACCGATGTCTAGACGCCTCCATATGGTCAGTTGGGTCCACCAAGAGATTGTCTTGCTCCTACAACCTATCCTCCTCAGTCCTGCAACCAGTCGGCTCGCTCCTATGAGACGGTCAGCTTGCTTGATGTTGATCGTCATCTTTGTTGTTGCAAGAAAGGAAACGAACATATTGCTTATATTATTACATTGTAAAGAGACACCACGAGTTACATTTAAGAGGAGCAAAGGTAGGAAGAATTAACTTTAGGCTCGGTATGAAGATTGAGATAAATAGGAATAAAACCAAACCATCCAACAACATGCATATATTAGTGTTATTGGCCATAACCATGTTATACATCCACCATCAAAATTGCTTTTAGGGTGACACATGTAAATTGCATATTTATATCATATATATATATATATATATATATAAGTTTAGGATCATGTGGTCTTTGATTGGATATGCATACGAGATAGTTTAAATATTCATATCGTATGGAATAAATAAATGATTAAAAATCTAATTGTATCAGTTATCCTAAAACATAGTAAATTGATGTGGTTCTGATACTACTCTTAGGAAATACGGTCACAGAGTATGGCAGAGAAAACAAAAAACGTTATCTATATGTATTCCTCATAACAGCAAGATCGCATCAACTCCTATGAAATAGGAAAGATGGTTTAACTAATTTATACCTGGTCCTAGAGGAATTCCACAGACTACCTCATTACAGTGAAACTATCTTTTAATTTCTCTTAGATGATGTCTGTGTAGGTCTTGATCTTCACCACGAATAGCAGACTGGATAGCTTCTGCAACGACTCATGATCTCACCATACACTGCAAACTGATGTTGCCCTCCTAGTAGAGGATGATTGCCTCTAGAGTAGTCCACAAGGACCAACTAGAACTCTTGTCATTCAATTAGAACTGATATGAAGGAGTTGTCCCTCCCGTTGGTGTACTAGTCACCAACTTGCTCTCCCACAACAATGACCTTCAGTTGTTCTCTCCCTTGCTATCCCTCCCTTTAGCGGGTGGGACTGTCTTGGGCTCTCTATTGGTTACCACAACTAGAGAGGACAAAAATTGTCTAGCAATTGATTCTCAATTGTGTGTGTGTGTTGCGAAGCCCCCAGTACCCCTCTATTTATAGGTGGGGTTAGGGTCAGGGTTGCCGGTTGAAATGGGAGTGGAAGGGATCAGAAGATCTTGAATTTTTTACAACCTACGAAATCCAAAATTATCATTTTGCAACCGAAACATTCGTCTCACATGCAAGACGGTCAGTTCATGGCTTGAACTAGTCATTCCTCCTAATTACCAATAACATGTGAATTTGGAAAAAAAAGTTATAATTAATGCAATCATTAATGCCTTGTTCCAATCAAATTGATCAAGTGAAATGAGCAATCTTTCCCACGAATTCAGGAAAGCTACTAGAACCTTCATTCGGCCCCAACTGAATTGATCAGTTTACTAGGTGAACCAGTCATCTCTTTCTCCTAAGTCGATCTGTTCACCTAGTGAGCCAATCGGTTGGTGCCTTGTTCGTACAGAACATCAGCCAATTCATCTCCAATTAGCTTGACACTCCAAATAGTCGTCTCAATACTTGAGCCAGTTGTTTGGCACTCCAAATAGCCATCTCATCCTATGAGTCAATCAGTTGGCAGTGCAGTCAGCTGATCTATTGCTTGAATTGAATATCTAAACACTTTAGTAATCAATTCAATTATCATTAAATATTAAAGTCCTCTTCTAGATGAGTTCCTTTATGTGTGACCCTATAGGTCCCATATCACATTGGCAGTGAATGTCCATAACTAGCTTATGACATCACAAGCAAAGAGTGGTGCCTAGTTGCACACTAGTGCTACCCAAGTGAATGGAAAGTTGGAGAACAACTTCAACCTACAATCTATGCAAGGTGTTGTAGTGATTGTATAATTCCTTTATCTCTTATATCTGGAATGAACTTGAGGCGTGGAATCATCATCCTCTCAATGTTCAATCCATGTTCCTTGGACCAAGAGCAGACTATCTAAGATAATGTGACCTCAATATAATATATAGATTCACATGTGCATGCACATGTGTTTCTCAGTCTCACTTATCAAGTGGGTAGGAGTAGGATATCAAACTCGAATAGGAGGGGCAAACCTCATCTACATCACTCACAGTCAGTCCACATGTGTCAAAGCTACCCAATCATCACCATTATAGCAACCCGTATTTCAGGATTACGTTGGATTATGTCAAAGTATACCCAATGATGTGTGATGGGTGTAGTGACTTTAGGTCTAAGAATCACAATCACCACCTTCACTATGAGATATGACTATGACCATCAATTATGGTTTCCATGTGTCATTCTCAAGGTGGGTCTATCTGATACATTGTTCCATAGCATGTATATGTGTGCTTGGTTTAATATTCCATATCATATCCTAAAGTAGAAAGGTTAACGGACTATTGTATTAAATGTCATGTTATTTCCTTAAAAAAGAAATAAGGGGCAGGCCCCAATAAGGGTGCACGCATGGTGGCCATTGATTTGAAGATCAATGGCCCATCCTTTGTCTTCTACCCAACAACAAAAAAGGAAAATGAGGTACATAGTGTAGCATTTTTCTCTCATTGCTTTCTCTCTACTCCCTTGACCATTTCCCATGAAGTAAAGACCTACAAACTTGGGAGGGTGAGATGAGTTCAGCGAGCCATTACACGGCTGCTACCTCACCTTAGGTAAAATGTACCCAAATCCTAATTCGTCCAGAAAAAAATAGAGATGATGGGGAAACCCCCTAAACCATCTCCCATATCTATAAAAGGACTCTCTTCGGACCCCTATTTTGAGGGCAACACAAATCCACCGTTGATTCCCTCAACTCGTCACTTTTTACTTCTAGCAACCATGAGTTCCTCTCAGCAATTCAGGGCAATACAGGCCAATTCCATGAGATGGGAGGCATGATGTGTGTCTGAGGAGAGGACAAGATGTTTAGGAAGGAATATGGAGGCCCTGACTGCCTCACCTATGAGTGTTGTGGTGGCCTTGTTCTAGGTCGAAAAGCATCCCGTGGGGTTGTCTCCCCCAACCACTGCGAGCCCTGCGCAGATGCTCTCTGAGTCTAGCAAGTACAGGAGAAGGTGGGGTTGATGAGAACTTGGTCATTTGAAGAAGCTATGAGATAGTCAACTCTATTATTGACCAGTCCATGGCGTTGCATCTCGTAAAAATGAAAGACCAAAGGAGGAAGATGACATCAGTGGAAATACCAACTTTGTCCCGAGTCCAACATAGCTAAAATAGGGTCAAAACAGTCCTTCCCTTATTTTTGTGCCATAGCACACATGGATCCTCAAGACATCATGGTGGTATTCCATTGGACCAGACGACCCGTGTGGTTGTTATCCAATAAGGTAATTTTGCTGATATGGCGCTCTCTAATTGGTCGATAAGGGTTTAACTTGAAAATATTGGAGAAAATAATTGGTATATCATAATGAGACATGTCATATATGAAAATTGATCATGAGAACACAATGATTCCAATAAAAATATAATCAGGAACTGAATAAGCTTCTAGTTTGATAAGTGCATAAAGTTATCATATTTAATGTGTTACATGAACTAGAACCCTAATTTCTAAGATTTGATGATTCTAATGTGTCCAATTGGTATTGTTGATCAAAGATTGATCTTTTATGAATAAAAAGAGCCACTTGAAATTTATTGAGTTTCGCAACTAATAATTTTATAAATTAGGGTTTCTTTGAAATAAAAGGTGTATTTAATGAAGCATTATGGTTTGTAACCTAATGAAACTTGAAAAGTGGAAACTAGGGATTGGGAAGCCAAAACCCTAATAGAACCCTAATGTTGACCTAGAAACCCTAACTTGAGGACCAAGTCAGTCTTAAGGATGATTTAGATAAAATAATAATACATGGGTGTGTTGTATTAACTTTCAAGGTGAACTTGCTTAGTTGATTGGTTGATTTCTTGCTTGGACATCTAGACTTTTTATCAAGATATGTGGTTACACTTATGGCTAATCTCTCTAGTTTCGATTTCTGAGGTTTTACCGATTGTTTGAAATAAAATTCTTGGATGAAATTTAATTCTTGCATTCTATAAAGTGACATTGCAAAAAGAACAAGGCTAAATAATGTTCAGAGGATTATAGTAAGCTAGTTCTCTCCTTGGGTAAAGTTTTAAAATCCCCTTTATGAAAGGTATGTAAAAAGAAAAAAATCCTGCTTTAAGCTTAGTTGTGGTAAATTTATCAATTATTTTTTATTATTTGCAAAACCATATGATCATGTTTTGGGATAATGGCTCTAGCTTCTTGGTCTTCCTTAATTAGGGGTTTCCAAGGGGTGGGGTCGTTACATTTGGTATTAGAGCCCGATTTTACATATAATCTCTAATAATTATTAAATTTTACAAATTCTTTAGATCCCAAAGGGAGTTATTAGAGAATTTTCCAAAGATGGAGGTGTCTAAAAAAGGATCACGATCCGGGTGTTGGCAAGATTTTCATCCACCCTGCTAGTCAGTTTATGAGGACTCCCGGAATCTATGAGACTGTCTGGCCAAAATCTAAAGATTTAACTCAAAATAAGATCGCTCTATGTTTTCTTAACTACTTTCATCCCTTCTTTACCCTCTTTCACAGAACAAACCTTAAGTGCTTAAGGTTTTATCTCTCTCCACCTCCTCTTGGGTTTTGGGGATAAGAGTGTTAAGGATTAAGGCATCCTCTACAAAATAATAAAAGTGGACTTAATGATAAATAGAAAATGTTTGATGGGTTTCTACTCTATAAAGGTAAATCCTAGATACTAGGGATGGTAAGGGAAAACAACCTCAGTGGGTCACAGGAATCGCAAAACCTAAGGTGTAGGTTGTAAACCCTAACCTCAACCCAAGACCTTAATCATGGGGTATGAGCATAGTAGAAGGAAAAGAGAGAACTCAATAATTTGGATAACTTAGTTTGTGGGTGAACACAAGTACGTAGGTAAGGCATGCATAACATACATGGACGATTGGAGTATGCATGTGAAACATAGACAATAAGTGATTGCATGACCCCTAGTGCAAGTTTTAGTTTTGGTGACCTCGCCTGGAGTGGGTCATCCCTGAAAAGGGGAAAAGATCCAAGAGAGAGATAACACCCTAAATCAAAAGGTTAGTGGTGACCAAAAAGTTTAACTCCTCCAGGTAGGAACCCTAACAAAAGTGTTTTCCTACTCAGATACAAGTAGGAGATAGGCATGCACCTACGTGGAAGTGAGTGACATTAAGGCTAGAAACATGATTAGTTCTAAGCCAGAGGGGTAATGCATGTTGGATTGGATTATGAGGTAGGAATACTGGAGGAAATGAATGAGAAACTTTGTGTTACATAATGAGATAATATGGTTTATGATGACCTTAGTTGGATTTGAGAATTTGACTATATTTTTTAAGTTGGATATAAGATTTGATAATACAAATATGTATGCTTCATCATATAAGGTAGGCTAGGTGAGAATAACATGTGCATCTTTAGGATCCTAAACCTTGTCTACAAAGAGGTAACCTCTAGTGCTAAGACTAGTTATAGGGTTAACTCAAGAGAGAGTGATGCCCCAAAGGAGAAGGTTGGGAACATAGACTCTAAGACATGAGGAATCATGAGAAAGATTTGTATGATGTGTCCTAGACTAGACTACCCTAAGTGGATGAGTTAAGTTGCTTCATGCATGATATCTAGAGGCTTGTCATACCCTAGATGTCTTTGGAGGGACCAAACCCTAGAAAAGAGAAAGATGCTTCTTATACAGATTTATAGATGATATGAGTAGCTACCATCTAGGTGAAGGAAAGAGAATCCCAAGATCTAAGAGAGGTAACGAATGGTCATATGATGTGAAGCCTTAGACTCATATTGGTAGTCCTTGTGTCGGACTCTAAGGGTTGTTTATGTGGAAGAGAAAGTTGGGAAGAATATGCCATATCATGTTTTGGTTTGGTACGTGCTTGAGCGGCTAAGTCATGCAGTTTAGATAACTAATGCAAAGGACGTAAATATTAGGTTTCTATACCAAAGAGGGGAAGTAGCAATATCTGGTACATATAATGCTCACAAGGTTGAGTGAGTTCATAGGGATTAAGAATGGAACCCCCCTCAAGTTTTGGATAAAAGGAAACCCCACTTGGACTGAGGTATATGTTTGATGAGCCACTCACACAATTTGATGTCATATGTATGTATGAAACTTGTCCAACCTTGAGAAATGAGTAATAAGTACGGCATAACAGAAAACTTAGAAATGGTATAATAAGTTGTCTTCTTTCTAGCCACATGCATGGGTGGGATGATGGCCTACATGTGATGATATATAAATTTAGATTTAAGAAAGTTTTTGTGACCCTTGGTACTATCAAGTGATAGTTTTCTATTGTCCTGGGAAAGGACCTTTCCTAAAGGAGTGAGTACCAAAATTTGTTTAAGAATTGAGGTAACTTTAAAGGTCACTTAAAATAACTTGAGAGATTAAGTGGATGAAACACAAAAGCACATAGTTTGAGTATGAATTTTTAGACCCAATTATGACCATATCTAAGGGACATAAAGAAAATTCACTATGGAAGTGATAGGTAGAATGGAGACAGGCCTAGATAGGTAGGTTGCCATGTTTCCCATGAAGGGACGTAAGGAAAACTATGAGTGCCCAGAGAGATGATGGAAATTTAGGTGAGTATTCTCAAGGATGAAATCTACATGAATACCATAAAAGGAACCACAAGAAAAATGTGCGATGAAATAAATAAAGTTACAATAGAACCCTAAGTAAATCCAAAGGTCAAGTGGAGATGTGACTGATGGAAGTAGGAGTTGATTGTTCCCTAAATGCGCAAGGAGGTTGGCCACCTTCATGTGTTCATGGGGCCTGAGGGGTGAATGTGAGAGGAACTCACTAGATGTGTAAGGGTAAGATCACCCCAAAAGTATCGGCACCCTAGAGACCTTGAGGAAATGACTAAGGTTCATATATAGGAGTTATGATAAGACTCAAAGATTATGAAAAAAGTCTTCCTATATGTGTATACATGGAATTGAGGGAATGGTGGCATTCATGGTTTGGAGTCATGTGATAATGATTCAACCTAGATTGGAAAATAAAATGGTGATGTGTGATGCACTGTCTCTACTCTTGGAACATGATGAGATTTGTATTTGGACTGCATCCAAATGCTTATTTCATCTTGTTATGGGTGTGAGAAATGGGACAAATGCATGCCACACTAAGGATAGAAGTGATATGAGGAATAAATACTTAACTTGAAATATTTTGTGATAATTGAGAATTGGAGGAATGACCACACCCTTAAGAGAAGATATGGATAAATAGTTTGGAAGACAAGGTGAGCAAGGTAATTGTCAAATTAAGATTTCAAATGAGGATATAATTATCAAGTGGAATTCAAATTATATAGGTATAAGATTTGACTCTGATGATCAAAATAATGGATGCAAGAGCTTGAGGTACCTCTTGACTTAGAGGGAGCTAAACCTGAGACAAAGGCAATGGATGGTGTATGTGAAGGATTATGATTTCACCGTCACCTATCACCCTGGGAAGACAAATGTAGTATCAGATGCACTTAGTTGGAAACAGCTCAGGTGTGCAGCTGTCTTATCTACCCAGTAGAGAGGGCTCAAAGATTTTGCTTGGTGGAATCTACAGTCATTAGAAGACCAGATCCAGGTGGCTAACTTTTAGATAAAACCAAACCTGTTGACTGAGTTGGTAGTTGCCCAGTTAGACAGCCCAGAGCTTGACAAGATGAAAGGTTTATTATAGAAACCTCAGGCCTATCTCTCAGTGGGAGAAGATGGTGGAATCCTCTACAAGAATCGTATTTGGGTTCCTAAAGGTTCACCCTTAAGGGATTATATCTTGAAAGAATCTCATGGTTCTAAGTACACGGTACACCCTGGCACTACCATGACGTTTAAAGACTTGCAGTGGTACTTTTGGTGGCCTAAAATAAAGAGAGATATAGAGACATATGTGTCCAGTTGTCTCACGAGCCAGATGGTGAAGGCTAAACACCAATGAGCCGGTGGATTGCTATAGTCAATTGAAATCCCCAAGTGGAAATGGGAGTAGATCACCATGGACTTTGTGGAGGGTCTCCCCAAGACCATGAAAGTCATGATCTAATATGGGTTGTGGTAGATCGCCTTACCAAGTCGGTGCATTTCCTTGCCTTAAAAGACCACTGTCAAAGTGACAGATCTAGATGAACTTTATATCAGAGAGAAAGTATGACTGCATCGTGTTCTGAGTTCGATTATTTCTTATCACGACCCAAAATCCATTTCCAAGTTGTGGAAGCAAGTGCAAGAAGAACTAGGCACTAGATTCAAGTTTAGCATAACTTATCACCCCTAGACTGATGGATAGTCAGAATGGACAATTCAAACTTTAGATAATCTGTTGAGAGCATGTGTGCTCGATTTGGGTGGATCATGAGAGAAATACTTGCCCTTAGCTAATTTTGCTTACAATAACAACCACCAGGTTAGTATCAGGATGCCTCAGTATGAATCTCTTTATGGGAGGTTGTGTCGATCACCACTTCACTAGGATGATGTTGGTGAAAGGACCTTATTGAGGTCATAGGAACTATATTTGTATGTTGATAAAGTCACTTTGATCAAGCCAAGGCTGAAGAGAGCCCTGACAAGCCTTAAACATGGGTCAAAAAATGGAGACATGTCTAGGTCATCAGACTTTAGAAGATTTATAATACCTGAATATTTAAGACTCCTACAACTCGTACAGGGTCGAAGTAGTTTGGGGTTGAATACAAGGATTGGAAGAATAGCACTTCAGAACTCAAGTTTTACTTGTCTAAGCATGTCGAACAGTCGAAGGATAGAGTTTCAGAAAGAATTATAAAGAATCAAACTAAAAACCTATCTCTAAGGGGAGTTACCAGAAAGATTAAGATTTGGGGGTTTAGTAGTTTTTATGGAAGTTTTTAAATAAAGGAAGATGAGGAGAAAAGACTATTTTCAGAGTACGGCACAAAGGAAGTAAACTTAATCATAACAAGCGGTGACGGCCCACATCATGCACCTTCTTCTCTCAAAGAAGGTGCCAACTAGCCATGCACACAGTTCCCTCTCTCAAGGGTACCAGGCATAGGCTGGAGCGTAAAGATAGGTCGGGGTAGCCCTGATCCTGGGTACTCTCGTACACCCGAATCAGACCAAGCTCTATAGTTTATGACATCCCTCTCTCAAAGGAGTCAAAATGAGAAACACGATTTGATAGCTAGTCAAAAGCGTGATCCAGAAAGAAGAGACTAGAAATCAGATACTATAAAGAAATCATCCAACAAAAAGGATCCATACACATAACAATACGAGATAAACTCCACAGATTCCCATAATAATAAAGAGATAAAAAGGTTTAGTTACAATGCAGTAGTAAAATGAAGGTAAAGTGTTGTAAATGGAAGATAGGTATCGGTCTCCTTGATTTAGAAGATCGAAATACATAGCAGCAGACACTTAAGGTAATGCTACTCAGTATTGGGTAAGGCCCTATAGGGATACGACCATGTCAGGTTCTTGACCGTGTCGAGTCGTGAGCCGTGACGGGTAAGGGGTGTATCGGGATAGGACCTCTACCTGATATGGTCACGTCAGGATGCTGGCCGTGTCGGGTATAGACTATATTGGGTTGGGTATCGTGTCAGGCTAGGATACATATCGGGTAAGCATTATCTTAAGGCTCTATGGTTCCTTGTGTTGGGTATAGGTGGGCGAGCCATCTCAGGTTGAAGCCCAGAATGGGACCCAGCATGTTGAAATAGCCTTGAGGGTCATGTCATGCTGCTTGCTGCTACCGGAACAGTTCCTAAGTGAACTCCTCCTGTCCCTCTCAGTTCAGGGGCATGCTCACCTAGTATCGCCCGTCAAGCTCTTGAACTCGACGCACTAGCTCCTGTGCTCTAAGAGTTAGCTCACGTAGGGTCCGGCCCATCCCATCATAGGCTTGTAGCTACTATTTATAGGCAGCAGGCTGGTGGGAGTTGCAGATCTTATCGGGCCACGTGTCCTCCGTCTGGAACTGTTGATGAATGCATATCCATCATGATTTTTAGTCACCTTTTTGGGACCAATTTGACTCAATACATCCGATTTCATCTCCTAAATCTCACAAAATGCAAGATTTCTTAACTGATTCAATTATCAAGATTATTAACTAGATTTATATTGATTCTATGCAGGTCACGATGAGGTTGAATAATCAGTTGGCATCCACCTCCATTTAACCCTAATCCACCTTCAATCATCACTACCCCTTGCTTCACTCCATCTTTATCTCCATCAAACATCATTCAAATCAAACCCTTTTGAGTGGAAGCCACCTTTATCAAACCTTGATATACCCTCACTCGTCCTTGGTCTTGACCATATGGTTTCACCCATACAGTTTTGACCTATTGGTCTTAGCCGTTCATCCATTCGGCCTCAGACCGCGATCTTTTCTTCACCATCAGATCGCTGATCAATGGTCCCCATCCACTCAATCAAATGATCTGCCCTAACGGTCTTGGGCTATCATTTTTCCTCTAAACGGTTTTACAAGACCATATGGGCATCTCTTCTCAAGACCGTATAGGCATCTCCATTCAAGACTGTATGGGTAGCTCCATTCAAGACCGGTTGGATCTCCATAGAGTAGCGACACCATCCTAACAACGATAACACCTTCTTCTTCCTCCTTCCACCCGACCTGCAAACCCTAGCATACAACAGCAGCGACGCCAATCCACCGACCTCATCCCTTGCTCCTTCACCATCTGCTATAACTCTGACGGTGTTTCCGTCCTCACACTAATAGATTTGGCACCTCCTCCATCCACCTTAGCCACCGTCGTCGCTCGTGCCCCTACCCACCTTTCCATTACGCCACCTGCATGATCTCAGACCAAAAGAACGGCATCCATGAGACCGTTTGGAGCTATGCCCATCTGCGAGACTGTATGGAAGACCGGTTCCACAGCGATCGGTCTCCAAGGTCGATCGGACGCCACCGATCCCTCAAGACAGTTCAGTAGCAAAGCCGTGAGGCCCCTACCCTCAGCCATGTGCTCTTCACATCGAACGACCAAGACCGATCAGGGGTCCTAAACCATTTGGACGATATAATGAAGATCATTTAGACGTATGCATACTATGAGCACAAAAATTGGTTGGATGAGACCGATTGAGCAAGGGAGTTCAAGACCGATCAAAGGCATCGATCACTCGAAATCGTTTGGGCAGCGCCTCACTACCAAGACCATTTGACACTTCAAAACAGTTTAGAGGATACACTCCAAGACCGTATGAAGTCTGAACTTCAAGACTGTATGGCCTTATGTCCAAGACCGTTTGGAGTTTAGAAGCAAAACTATTTGGAGAGAACTTAATATAGGACCGTATGGAGCCACAACCAAGACCGGTTGGACATACCAAACTGATCAAAGCCAAATCGTAAGGAGAAAAACTAAGACAAGACCGTTTGGTCATCTAAACGAACTGCAAAAATTGCAACAGTTCCCAAAACGCCAAGAACCCACCCAAGCCTATAAATAGGATCAGCAGGGTCCTCATTTAGCCATCGGATCCGGGACGCCCACAGGCTGCCTAAACGTTGGTATGATCCTAACACTATCACTTCACATGTTCCTCAAGGAGACCGAGAAGAGAAGGAAGGAGGAATGAGAAAGGCTGCCCAGTCTGTCTTGGTGTCCCTCATTCTTTGTCCAAATATGCTCCGACACGGCGTAGAAGACTGCATCATCTTCACTGAGCTACGACCTCCTTCTACATCATGCTCATGGCAGAACCTTCCCTCTCTCTTATTCTTCTTGTTTCTCGCATCATGAGTGAGTAGTTCCTTTTCGTTGGGGTGTGGGGACTAGCCTCGCTGCCCATGCAAGCATGTTCAATTGTTAATCATTCCATGGCAATGTATATAACTTTTCATTTTGTTGTTAATCGTTCACGTTGGTAGATTGATTACCTGCTTGTTTTCATCTTGTTTTTTCCCTACGTTGTGAGAACTTCTATATGTAAGGTAGAATGTCGATTAACGAGGTTGACTCCCAAACTAGAAATAGAATGGGATTCCTTGAAGTCGTAAGTGTATGATCCGTGAGGGGATGAGCCCTCTAGCCTATGGTGACACTTCTATAGCCTAAACATCCCTTAGGGAAGGACATAGCTTCAGTTGGATGTTGGATCTTCTTTGTTAATCGTCGATGTTTGCTTGCAGACTAATCTCCTACCTACTTGTTGGTTAGCACGGTTGACTCTTTGATGAGAACTTCTGATAGGATTCCTTGAAGTAGTAAGTGTGTGATCCATGAGGGGACGAGCCATCTAGCCTACGGTGATGCTTTTGAGGTCTAAACATCCCTTAGGGAGGACCTCAGCCTTAGTTGGATTTTGTATCTTTGGAACCGTAAGTGTATGATCCAGATGGCGATGAGAGATTTGATGCCTAAGGGTATGCTTACGCGGACCTAAACATCCCTTAGGGAGGGTTTGCAGCAGTTCTATTTGGATAGTTATATCTTGCCTGGATGTTCGATGTTTGGATGTGTTTGCATGTGTGGTGGTGGTGAAACCCGGGACCATCCCAGTGATTCCATATCATTAATCTAAAACCCACTTTAATTCCATTCTTTACTTTCTTGCAATTAGTATAATCAACCTCAAACCAACAAATCTTTCTAAATATTAGTCTTACTTGAATTAGATTCGACTGACAAAGATTCTTAAAAATGTTGTCTCTTGGGATTCGATCCTTAACTATACTGTGATAAGACCCGTCCGCTTGCGGGTGGTATTATTGCATGAGGTTTTGGTAAAAGCTCGGGGATTTCAACCCCGAGTGAATTTGTTAGTGTGATAATATTTCACGTCAAATTTTGGCACCGTTGTCGGGGACAACGGAATCAGTTAGTCAAATCTAGTTCTTTTAAGGCTAATCTAGGATTTTTTGTTTTTATTTTGATACAATCGATCATCTACTTGAATTTCTCTCCACTCCATCAATCTTACTTCATATCTTTTCATTTCAGGTACCCCTAAGACTAGTGTATGCACCGTTTGAATAGTCCCTGGCTCACAGGTAGCTTTGATCCTAAAATAGACAGAACCTTTCATCGTCAAAATAGAGAGAACCTAGCAAGGATGGCTCAAGAGGAGAAAATAGCCTGAAGGGTGGCTCAAGCCATCAATGCACAGAGAGAAAGTCTCATGCAAGAAGCCAGAGCCGCAGTTCAAGAAGAAATCCTAACGGCACAAGCAGCAGTACAAGCAGTAGAACAACAAAAGGATCTTAGGGAGTTCTCTATCCCTAAAGCGATGTTCATCACCCAGTTCAACCCCCTCCCATCCATGCTCCCAACTTTGAGATATGAGCACATTGGATCACCTTGCTCCAAAACAACCCATTCTATGGTAAACAAGGTGAAGATAGTCAGGAACACCTTTTGAGGTTTATAGATTTATGTGCTATGACGAAGCAAAACGGAGTGTCTGGTGATGCTATTCGACTCCGTCTCTTCAAGTATTCTCTCACCGATAGAGCGATAAGTTGGTACAATTCCTTACAATGTGAACCCATCACGACCTGGGAACAACTTCAAAATGTTTTTCTAGAAAAAATTTACCCTCCTTCTCTCACCTACAAAATTAGGGGTTGAATAACAATGTTCACACAAGCCCCTGGAGAAACCCTTGCTGAAGCATGGGAAAGATATAAAGATCTTCTACGCAAATGTCCACACCATGGAATCCCCAAGAATCAACTCATCAAGATCTTCTATAGGGGTGTGGATGATGATATCAAGAGATTCTTAGACTCCTCGTCTGGAGGGAAATTCATGCGTCAAAGTTACGACAGCACATGGAGAGTCGTCACCCTTGGGGCTGAAAATCAAGCTAATTGGGGGAGATCTATAGGTAAAGGAGTATTGAAGGTAGCTATGGCTAAAGTTATTCCTGAATACAAATCTATCGCTGAGACCCTCAAACTCTTAGTTTCTAAGCAAGATCATATCGAATTGTCCCTTGCTACATTCGGAAGAGGACGTTCACCCCTCAACAACAAGAATAGATCAAGTCAGCTTCATTATTCTATGAAGCATGTAAAGGTACTAATCATTCCACTTTAGCATGCAATGTTCTCTACAATGTTGTTCTAAGCAACGCATGTGGACAAGGAGATGATAGTTAAATGGAAAATCTTAATGATGTCAACACCATTCCTGGTCAAGGATACTATAATCCGAATCAGAATAGTAACCATCTAGGTTTTCAATATGGAAATCCTTCAGGAGTGGAAAACTCATGACAACTTGGTTCAACTAATCAACAAAGAGGCCCACCAGGATTTCAGTATAACCAACAACAAAACTTTGGAAATCAAGGGAACTTTAGGGGAAACTTTCATAACAGGAACTACAACCAGTACCAGAACAACCCTCAGTTCCATAATCTTAACCAAGTTCCTTATCAACAACAAGGACAACAATCCAGTCCCATTTCTCCTGATGACAAGCTAACAACCTTTGAGAAGATATTGTAGTCACAACATACTATGATAGCTAACCAGCAAGCCCACCAGAAAGCTATTGAATCTCAACTAGCTCAACTTGTAGATAACATGAAGCCACCTACTGGAGCCTTTACTGGACAACCTAAGAACAATCATAAGCACCCAGAACAACTAAAGGTTGTCACAATCAGGTCAGGAAAAGATTATTCTGATCCTCCCGTCAAGACACATGTGGTTATTACAGACAAGGATGACTAGGTGATTGTACTAGACTCTACAACTCCTGAGTCTCAACCAAAAGAACCAGTAACTATTAATAAGACAGACAAGGAAAATTTGAAGAAACATGTTGATGCAGAAAAAGAAACACTGGAGCCAGATGTCCCTGTATACAAGCCTCGTATACTTTTTCCAGCTCATCTAAGGCAAACAAAGCTTGATACCCATTTCAAAAAGTTCAAATAAGCTATGAAAAAACTTCATGTTTATATTCCCATACAACTTGCAGATAACAATGTGACTCTACGCTTAGGAATCATTGAGGATGTACCTGTCATGGTAGGGAAAGATTCCTATGTTCCGTGTGACTTTGTCATCATGGACATAAAAGAAGACACTAGGTGCCCTCTTATCTTTGGATGCCCATTCCTCGCCACTACAAGAGCTCTGATTGATGTTGAGGCAGGAACCTTGTTGCTCAGACTTGGTAAAGAAACTCTCAAATTCAAAGTTTTTGAAAGTATGTGAAGACCAAGCATGCAAGAAGAAGTCTACTTGATTGAGTGTATAGAGCAGATGACACTGCTTACATAAGAGGATTACAAACAAGATGACCCATGAAAAGTGGATCTAACAAACCCATCTACTAATAACTCCATTGATGAACAAATAAAGGATTGTGTTCTCCATCTCGATACTGCTAAAGAAAATCCCGAAGCCAAAATTGAAGAACTCAAAGATGTGGAAGTTACTAAAGAACCATGTGAAAAGCCACAAGCTCCTAAAATGAAGCCCCTACCTGAAGGATTGAAGTATGCATTTCTAGATGACCTCAAAGTCTGTCCAATCATCATTAATTCTATTCTAACAATAGAACAAGAAGATAAACTCTTGACAAAATTAAAAGAAAGAACAAAATCCATTGGCTACAAGATGAGTGACCTCACCGGGGTCAGTCAAGCACTATGCATGCACAAAATCCCTATGATGGAAGACCACAAACTGACTATTGAACACCAAAGGAAGCTAAATCCTAACATGAAGGAAGTGGTCTTCCAGGAAGTCATTAAGTTGCTCACTTCTAGAATCATCTACCCGATCTTCGATTATCCATGGGTCAGTCTGGTGCATGTTGTCCCAAAGAAGGGAGGAACTACTGTGATACGGAATGAATATAATGTACTCATCCCCAATCAAGTAGTCATAGGGTGGAGGATGTGCATTGATTATAGGAAGTTGAACAAAGCAACACGAAAGGATCATTTTTCGATGCCATTTCTTGATCAAGTCTTAGAAAGATTGGCTCATCAAGAATACTTTTGTTACCTCAATGGTTACTCTGGATTCTATGAAATACCCATACTTCCAGATGACCAAGAGAAAACTACTTTCACATGCCCATTTGGTACATATGCTTTTAGGAGAATGTCATTCGGCCTTTGCAATGCACCTGCAACCTTCCAACGTTGCATGGCAGCTATATTTGCTGGTCTCACTGAAACTATCATGGAAGTCTTTATGGATGATTTTTCTGTATACGGAGATTAATATGACTCATGCTTGAATCACCTCTCCCTTGTCCTCAAATGGTGTGAAGAAGCACATCTTGTGTTGAATTGGGAGAAGTGTCATTTTATGGTGAAAGAAGGGATTGTCCTTGGTCATAGAGTCAGTAGTAGAGGAATTGAGGTAGACAGAGTGAAAATCAAAGTGATTTCTAAACTTGCTATTCTGACGAATGTAAGAGAGGTTCGTGTGTTCCTAGGTCATGCAGGCTTCTACATACAGTTTATTAAGCATTTCTCCAAGATAACCAAGCCGATGATGAATTTGTTACTAAAGGACACTGATTTCCATTTTGACAAAGAATGTGTCAAAAGTTTCAATAACCTGAAACAAGCCCTAACAACAACACCCATCATTAGAGCTCCTGATTGGGATCACCCATTTGAAATTATGTGTGATGCCAGTGATTTTGCTGTGGGTGCTGTTTTAGGTCAATGTATAGAGAAAAAACATTATGTGATCTACTATGCATCGAAAACCCTTGACGAGGCTCAGAGGAATTATGCAACTATCGAGAAAGAACTCCTTGTAGTCGTGTATGCCTTTGACAAGTTCAGATCCTACCTCATAGGTTCAAAAATCATTGTCTACACAGATCATGCTGCCATCTGTTACCTCCTAGCTAAGAAAGATGCTAACCCCAGGTTAATAAGATGGATTCTCCTCCTACAAGAATTTGATCTGGAGATAAGAGATAAGAAAGGTATAGAGAATGTTGTAGCAGACCACCTCAGTCACATCTACACTCTGAATACTAAGAAGATCATGATTAACAATTCTCTTCTGGATGACCAACTAATGAAGATTATAGAAGCTACCCCTTGGTACTCAGACTATGTGAACTACCTCACCGCTGGTGTCATTCACCCTGAATGCACCAGAAATGCACTAAAGAAATTCATGCATGATGTGAAGTAGTATCACTGGGATGAGTCATACCTCTTCAAGCTCTGTGTTGATAGTCTTTACAGATGTTCTATCGCTGAGGAAGAACCCCAACTCATTTTAGAGCAATGTCACTCAGGCCCAGTTGGAGGCCATATGAGTTCTAAGAAAACTACTTTAAAAGTCTTACAATGTGGTTTCTTTTGGCCAACCATATCCAAAGATTCCTATAATTTTTTTCTATCTTGTGACAAATGTCAGAGAACGGGTAACATAACAAAGAGAGATGAGATGCCACTGAAGTTGTGGCAAGAAGTCAAGATATTTGATGTTTGGGGTGTGGACTACATGGGTCCATTCCCATCTTCTCATGGATTTTCTACATCCTAGTGGCTGTGGATTACGTCTGAAAATGGGTAGAAGCCATACCAACCGTCACTAGCGATTCCAAACCCATCATCAAAATGTTCAAAGATATTATTTCCCCCTGTTTTGGAGTCCCTTGCATTGTGATATCTGACGGAGGATCTCATTTCCTGGAAAGAAGTTTTGAGGCATTACTGAGGAAATATGGTGTAACACACAAGGTAGCCTCACCCTACCATCCACAAACAAGTGGATAGGTAGAGGTTTCTAACCGTCAACTCAAGGCTATTTTGGAAAAGACTGTAGGCCGCAATCGAAAAGATTGGTCAGTGAAAATCAATGACGCATTGTGGGCCTACCGAACTACTTTTAAAACTCCTCTTGGAACCACACCATTTCAATTAATCTATGGAAAATCTTGCCACCTTCCTGTTGAACTGGAACATAAAGCATGGTGGGCAATTAAACAACTGAACTTTGATATGAAGAAAGCGGGCCAAGCCAAGGTTTTGCAACTCCAAGAGCTAGAAGAACTTCGGATGACATCTTATGAAAATGAATGAATTTATAAAGAACGCACGAAGCTTTGGCACGATGGTCATCTAAAAAGAAAGGACATTCAAGTCGGAGACCAAATTCTTCTGTTCAGCTCAAGACTGAGGTTATTCCCAGGAAAACTCTTCTCTCACTGCTTAGACCTTACATCGTCAAGAGCATCTACCCACATGGTGCTTTCTCTTTATGGAGCAAAAAGTCAGGCAAATTTGTGGCAAATGGTCAAAGCTTGAAGAGATATTTCACCCCAGCCGACACAGGCATTAAAGCAAGGCTGGATCTCACCAATCCAACATACCCACCATAAAAGTTGAAGGAATGAATTCAAGCTATCGATGTAAAACAAAGGCACTTGTCGAGAGGCAACCCGATCAATAATTTCATATTTAGTTTTAATTTTGAATTAGGAATTTTTATTAATTTTGTTTCTGATTTTTAGATAATTTTGAACCAAATAAAAATTACATCGTGAGATGCTATCTTGATTTCTGATTTAACTTCATTTTTGAGATTTTTAGATGGCGAATGCACGTTGATTGGAACGCAACCACATCTGGTGGTCTAACCAGCATGAATTTTCCCCTCCATCTCGGATTTAGAGTTTGCTCGGGATGAGGAAAATTCTAAGTTTGGGGTGGAGGTGGGTGGTACGTACTTTACTTTCCACCTTCACCCATCTAATTCAGATTTAAGACCATCATTGCATTTTTTTACCAAAATTTTCAAAATTTTTAAATTTTTTTAAAGTTTTCCAAAGAAATTTGAACAAATACTGGATGAAGTTTTGACACTTTTTAATTTCAATCTCTATGCATTTTGGATCATTATACCCTCCTTATTCGAAGAATATCCTCAAAAGGACCTTCTTCTGAAAATTAGCTTTTTGATTGAAATCATCTTGTGAAGCTTATGAATCCTAACATCACGATCTTTATGCAAAAATGGCAAGTGTATGTCGAACTGATAGGGATCAAACACGTCGTGCTTATTAACTAACTAGTAGAAAAACAACATGGAATCCCCACCGGATCCTCATCAAGTCATTATTTGAGCAGAGTATAATAAAGTGAATAGCCCGGTGCACAGAATTGCAAATCAAGTTGCATTCTGATCTGAACTCTCTTCTACACTTCTTCTATCATCTTCGTACCCCTCCATCCATCAAAAAGAAACAAAAATAGCCAACTTAGTGCCAAACCCTAAGTTCGGAGTGGCACGCCACTTCCCTCTATATCCGCTTCTTCCATACCCCTCGCAAATTAATAGGGGTGTACCACCAAGAAAAGATGCCAAAGAGCACACAAAATATGCAATCTCGAGTCGAATAGAGGAGAGATTCACACAAAAAATGTAATAAATGAAATTGCAAATAATATAATAAAAATCTCGAGTCGAATAGAGGAGAGATTTATTTCTTCCTTCCATACTACTCTTCACTCCCTTTTCTACCTAATGGCACAATAAATGCCCCCACTACCCTGAAATACACTAGTGTCAAATCCGATGCACACTTGTTGTTCTGTGGGTATATTCTCTGGACTCTTACAAAACTCTCTGACATGCTTGACTGATTGGAAAAAGTGAGGAGGAAGTGAAGTTGCAAAGCAAACGCAGGTACAAAGATAGGGTAAGATGTGTTCAGTGGTGTCAGGAAGTTGAGATGCTTAGTCATACTAAGCAAAAAGGAAACAATTGTGTTGTAAAGAGGAGGCAATCACATGACCAAAAAGTATTCATTTGGCGAATGTTTCATATTTTGTGCTACTTGAGGACGAGCAACATTTAAGTTTAGGGTGTTTTGATGAATGCATATCCATCATGATTTTCAGTCGCCTTTTTCGGAACAATTTGACTCAAGACATCCAATTTCATCTCCTAAATCTCACAAAATGCAAGATTTCTTAACTGATTCAATTATCAAGATTATTAACTAGATTTATATTGATTCTGTGTAGGTCATGATGAGGTTGAACAATCAGCTGGCATCCACCTCCATTTAACCCTAATCCACCTTCAATCATCACTACCCCTTGCTTCACTCCATCTTTATCTCCATCAACCATCATTCAAATCAAACCCTTTTGAGTGGAACCCACCTTTCTCAAACCTTGATCTACCCTCACTCATCCTTGGTCTTGACCATATGGTTTCAACCATATGGTATTGACCATACGGTTTCATCCATACGGTTTCGACCAATCAGTCTTAGCCGTTCATCCATTCGGTCTCAGACCACGAGCTTTTCTTCACCATCAGATCGCTAATCAATGGTCCCCATCCATTCAATCAAACGATCTTCCCTAACGGTCTTGGGCTATCATTTTTCCTCTAAATAGTTTTACAAGACCGTATGGGAATCTCTTCTCAAGACTGTATAGGCATCTCCATTCAAGACCGTACGGGCAGCTCCATTTAAGACCGGTTGGATCTCCATAGAGCAGCGACACCCTTCTAACAATGACAGTGATTTCTTCTTCCTCCTTCCACCTGACCTGCAAACCCTAGCACACAACAGCAGTGACACCAATCCACAGACCTCGTCCCTTGGTCCTTCACCATCTACTATAACTCCGACGGGGTTGTCAACGAATACCTCATTGCTGTTGCGAGAGGCATCCAGCCGCACCAAGTGTGTGGTTGTGGCTTCTGCCGTTGCCGGTAGAGCTGAAGCTTGTGACACTGTAGCAACTGCTTCTGCTGTAGCAGCTTCCGATGCGACAACTGTTGTGGCGGCCTCGGTCATGTTGACGACCTCCCCGATGGTCTACACTTCTTCTGCGGCTGCGGCGGGCATCGTTGTGGTTGTCGCGGCTGGTTCGGTGGCAGCAGTAGCAACCATTGGAGTAGTATCTACTGGTTCGGCGATCGTGGCAATTGGCTTGATGGTGGTGGTGACTGACGAGTCTTCAAGGATGACTGCTGATGATTTGTCCCGCCGAGCTTATGTTGGTGCGGGCCTCCCTGTGGCGGCCATCCTTTCTTGGATGGTTGTTGTGGCAGCGTAAGTTGCATCGACGGTCATAGCTTGGACCTCTGCCATCGTAAAAACCAACTTTTTTACGTCATAGTTGATGCAACTTGGGAGGGGTAGGAGGATATTGGTCCTCGCAAACTTATAGAAGAGGTGGCGACCTTCCTTTTTAATGATGTTCACCCTGGTGAGGAACTTTATGTCTATCTTGTCGTCACCCCTGGTTTGCAATAGGCGGAGTGGCTCCCTCGGGTACCCAAGCCTGGCCGCTATGATGTTGATGACTCCTCCCATGTTGTATTCCTTGGTGGCATCCTTTATAGGATGTAGACGATTTAACAGGAAGCACCCCAGGTTGATCGCCTTGCCTTCCATTATGTACCAGATAAGGTGCACCTCTTCAGTGTAGAGATTGCTCATCTCATATTTGCTTAAGAGTAGGCTCACCATGATCTTGTGAACTATCCTCTAGAAGCAGGAGTGGACCGCCACCACTTTGCTCCCTGGCTTGAAGAAGGACTCGCCCGTCAGCTTCCTCCACATACTGACTGGGTCAAATCCATCGCCGTCACTGATTCGGGCCCTGTTGTTGAGAAATTCTCATTCAACCTCACTGGAGGAGAAGATCTCTTTGAGAAACCTCTCCGTTATGTTGTTCTCTGCGTTGTAGAGGTGCCCTTGCAGTCTGTTCGCTCTGCTGTACCTTTTGCTTTCTTCCGGTGTGTTTGGAACTCGATGTAGGTAGGAGATGAACTCCTTTGTTAGCTCTGTGTAAGAGGCAGAGAAGCTAAGGCAAATCTTCTGGAGTCTGGTAGCTTCCAGGACATTCTCTAGCGTGTCGAAGATGCCAATCTGCCGGAAGGATGCGTGGTGGCAGAACTGGGTTGGGCAGTAAACTTTCATCGCCAACTTGATGTAGTGCCTCTGGTGGTCTTCGTCCCTCGACACGAAACACCCTGGCGAGTGGGACAGAACCTCAGGTTCTGCTATCGTGGTCGGGGCTGCAGTTGCTTCTACTCGGGGCCGCTTCTTAGCCTCAGATGGCCCAGTGGTTGTTGGGTTAGGGCGTTTCTACCCTGTGGTGGTTTCAGTTGTGGCCTCGAGGTTGATCCTCCGGCCCTACTCGTTGACCTGAATCACGGTCTCCTTGGTGCGTGCCATTTTCTAAAAAAAAATAGATAAGGAAATTAGATCAAAAAGAGTTATTTGATTAAAACTTTGTTACCGGGTACCGAGAGTTAGTAAAAAGGGGTGCCACCAGATCATGCAAAAACTGGTATCGGATCGGGCCTTTAAGAATCCTAGCACGCGATACGTAAGTGCTCTTGTATATTGAGAAACTTGACACACTTTTCAAATGATACTCAAGATAAACTGATATCGGGTACAACTGAAGACGACGCACTTATTAAAATTGGCAGCATAGAAGCGCGATAAACGTGTCACGTGATTCATGTGTCACGTGGTAAACGTGTCATGCAATACGTGTGTCGCGTGACATGTTTGAAAGCACGGGAACCGTCGCGCGCTCAAAGTCATACCTAACATAGATGCATGGTTCATCGTGTCACGCGATACTTGTGTTGCGTGGCACAAGCATAGGACTGATGCAAAAATAAATGATAGGAAAGCCGACACAGTTTGACGTGATACCTGGAAAACTCGATACGTGTTAAAGGTTCTGCCCGACACAGGCAAGAACATGATACAGTTAAAGCGTTATTGGTGCGCGATAAGGATGGTTGATACAATCTGGACGACACACATGGTTACGCGGCAAGGGTGGCGCTTCATGGGTTTTTACCTTGTCGGGTAGGAAGACTGGGAATACAAAATGAAAGGTCGATAGGTTAGGAAACTGGCCCGGGAGCTAAGCAAGAAGGAGGTTGCACGATACGGGAGTGAAAGCTTTAGTAAACTTTAGTAACCCGACACAGTTAATCTCAAGTTGCTATATATAGCCTTCCGCGAGCAGGGTTTAAAAGGTAAAAACAAGGACACGTGTCATGCATGCACACGAATCGCCATCCAAAGCAAGGTAAAATCTGTCTAATCACATTGTGTCGCATCGCGGATCTTTTGAGAAGGTGGTGTGTCACCCGGCAGACATGTCAGGCGGCACGCATGAGCTGCCTGATATGCATTGCTTGATACACCCTTTGGGCGCTACGGGCTTGCACAATATACGTGTTGCGTGGCACGTGGGTAAGAATCCAAGCAACACGTTGGGTGCGCTACCTGCACTGACAGTAAACTCGAAAGATGTAGTCACGCGATACACGCCCATCATGGGTTGGGCGACACGGTAACCCGACACGCTGAGAAAGAAGGTAGGATATTGTGCATGCCCGACATGCTAAAAATCAAATAACTTAATGGGAACTTAGTAAGGATGAAAACCAAAAATTAAAAGGCACTCGGTATGTAAAACATCACTAGCTTAGGTGTGAACCTCAACCTCAGCTAGTATTACACACCAAGGCGATAAAACTAAGTCGGTGGCCCAGAAAATGAGAGAGTGTGCACGTGGCGCGAGCACAGACTCCAGCCTTATTACAATGAGAGTGTTCATAATGTTCATTGCAGGAAAAGGAAATAGCATCCTATTCTAGGAAAGTAAAACTCAGGCTGCCTCCCGAGGAGTGTTGTGGTTTCTGTCGTTAGCTCGACATCTTCAAATCTTGCTATGCTTCTTTGGTAGGTGTAGCTCCGAGCTTGTTTAGGGGCAACTCGGACCTCCTTATGAAAGCTTCATCTTCGTAGAACCTTTTTACTCGGTGTCTGTTGACTGGAAAAACTTCACAATGTCATCTTTGTCATATAGCTCCATCATTCCTGACAGGTACATCTTTGCTACTATGAATGGTCCGGACCACCTAGTTTGTAGTTTCCCTGGAAAAAATCGAATAGAAGATTTAAACAACAAAACTTTGTCACCTTCCTTGACGTCTTTCTTCCACAGGTGGGAATCATGCCAAAATTTTGTCCTCAGCTTGTAGATTCTTGCATTCTCATAGGCATAAAGCCTAAGTTCTTCAAGTTCTTAGAGCTGGAGGAACATTTTATTTCCGACTAGGGATGGATCCATGTTGAGACGTTTAATGGCCCAGAATGACTTGTGCTCCAACTCAAAGGGTAGATGACATGTTTTCCCGTATATCAAATGATAAGGTGTGGTATTGAGCAGCGTCTTATATGTTGTTCTGTATGCCTAGAGAGCATCATCTAGCTTGGATGACCAGTCTTTCCGAGACTTCCCAACTGTTTTATCTGGGATCTATTTGATTTGCCAGTTAGAAACCTCAACTTGACCAGATGTCTATGGATGGTATGGTGTGGCAACTTTGTGTCGAATGCCATATCTGTGAAGAAGTGACTCAAATTGTCTCTCAGCAAAGTGAGATCCACCATCACTGATGACTGTTCCTGGGACTCCAAACCTTGGGAAGATGATCTTAGCAAAGAGTTTTATAACTGCCTTAGCATCACAGGTGGTGGTGAGTATGGCCTCTACCCACTTGGAGACGTAATCCACCGCAACAAGAATGTACTTGAAACAATACGATATAGGGAAAGGTCCCATGTAGGCTTCCCCCATACGTCGAAGATTTCCACTTCAATCCATTCTGACATGGGCATCTCATTCCTATGGGAGATGTTCCTGATTCTTTGACACTCATTGCAGGTTTTGACAAAGGTGTGAGCATCCTTGAAAAGAGTGGGCCAATAAAATTTGGACCGGAGAACCTTGGTCACGGTTCTCTCAGCACCCAGGTGCCCTCCATAGGGGGAGGAATGACACTCAAACAAGATCTTTAGGGCTTCATCTTCGGGTATACACCTCTTGTATAGACCATCAGCGCAACGCCTGAACAACAGAGGGTCATCCCAGTAATAGTTTTTTAGATCGGAAAGGAACTTCTTCTTCTAATTGTAAGATATTTCTGGGGATAATTGTTTGCAGGCCAGATAGTTATAGAAATCGGCATACCATGGCCCTTCAGGATTGGCCATCTGGGCAACATATATTGCCTCATCCGCATAACTTTTCATTGATCGATAGTGGGTGGTCATTCTCCACCCTAATCCTTGAAAGGTGGTCAGCGACCACGTTCTCAAAACCTTTCTTGTCTATAATCTCGTGATCAAACTCATGTAGCAACAATGCCCAGAGTAAAAGCCTAGGCTTAGCGTCTTTCTTTTGCATTAAGTATTTGATTTCTCTGTGGTCGGTGTGAACAATCACCCTAGAACCCACGAGATAAGATTGAAACTTATCAAATGCATAAACAATTGCTGGCATTTCTTTCTTGGTGGTGGTGTAATTCATCTGCACTTCATCTAGCATTTTACTGGCATAGAAGATCACATGAAGCTTCTTATCTTTCTTTTGCCCAAGGAATGCACCTATGGCAAAATCACTGGTGTCACACATAAGCTCGAAGGGAATATTCCAGTCGGGGGACTGAAGAATGGGTGCAGAGACCAAAGCATCCTTCAAAGTGGAGAACACTGTCAGGCATTCATCAGTGAAATCAAATTTCACATCCTTCATCAGTAGATTTGACAGAGGCTTCACAATCTTTGAGAAGTCTTTGATAAACCTTCGGTAGTAACCGGCATGTCCCAAGAAACTTCTGACTCCTATTACAGACGTGGGTGGAGGAAGCTTTGCTATCACCTCCACCTTACACTGGTCAACTTCAATGCATTTGTTGGATACCTTATATCCCAGAACTATCCCTTCTTGTACCATAAAATGGCACTTTTTCCAATTAAGGGTGAGACTCTGTTCTTCACATCTCCTCATTACCAAAGACAAGTTATTTAGGCAATTGTCAAAAGAGCTGCCATAAACACTGGAGTCATCCATAAAGACTTCCATCTTATCTTCTGGGAAGTCTGCAAAAATGGTGTTCATACACCGCTGAAAAGTTGTGGGTGCATTGTAGAGCCCAAAGGGCATTCTTCTAAAAGCAAAAGTTCTATAGATGCATGTGAAGGTAGTTTTCTCCTAGTTGTCTGGGTGAATGGGGATCTGATAGAATCTTGAATACCCATCCAACCAGCAAAAGTAAGAGTTGTGGGCCAGGCACTCAAGCCCCTGGTCGATAAACAGGAGAGGAAAGTGGTCCTTACAAGTGGTGGCATTCATCTTTCTATAATCTATGCACATCGACAGTCTTAGTGGCAACTTCGACTCTGTTATATCCCTTGATCAATGCTATGCCTTCCTTCTTTGGAACTACCTGAATGGGACTCACCCATGTGCTGTCACTAATGGAATAAATGATTCATGTGTCACAGAGCTTCACGACTTCCTTGCTGACCACATCTCACAACTTTTCATTCAGCTTTCATTGCGGCTGGGCATAAGGCTTGGAATTTTCTTCCAGGTGGATCTTGTGCATGCACACAGAAGGGTTGATCCCCCTCAGGTCTCCAATCGAGTAACCTAGGGCTTTCCTTCTTAGCTTCAGCTCTACAAGTAATGATTCCTTCTGAATGTCAATTAGCTTGGAGTTTATGATGACTAGATTCATCATTTCTTCATCCAGGAAACGGTACTCCAAACCTTTTGGAAAAACCTTAAACTCGGGCGGGGTCTTCTCTTCTTGTTCTTTAGTAGGATCACTCTGTAGGGCAGAATACATCACTGCCTCCACTGGGTCTTCTTCTTCGGACAGGATCTTCAGCTTCCAGAAATTCCAGGAGTTCCTTTACTTTCGGGTCCTCAACCACCTGTGCTTTGCTAGCTAAAGCGCGCATCAGTGGGTCTACCATAGCTTTTTCTCCCCTTACTTCATCGTAGAGCTTCTGATATATGTCGACGAAATAAGATGACTCAAAGAATGAGGGGACTTTCATACAATCGCAGATGTTGAAGTACATGTGTTCTCCTCCAACTGTGATTGTTATCATTCCTGCCTCCACGTCAATGAGTGCTCTTCCAGTTGCAAGGAAGGGTCACCCGAAGATAATGGGGCAGCTAGGATCTTCCACGGTGTCAGTTAAAATGATGTCATAGGGTATAAAGAACCACCCAACACTAATGGGAACATCTTCGACCACTCCAACCGGTCTGGTGAAGGTGTGATTTGCAAATTGAATTCTCATATTGGTACTCACCATATCAGTGAGTCCTAACCTTTTTGCAAGGGACAAGGGCATTAAGCTGATACTTGCTCCCAGGTCTGCCAGACCTTTGCGGGTTATGTTGTCCTCAACCTAAAAGGGGATGACAAAAGCCCCAGGGTCTTTCTTCTTAGAGGGCATACTCACCTTGACAAAAGAACTGGACATTTGTGCTGGCTTCACAGTTTCAACTTCTTCTCCTCTTTTCTTTCTCGAGATCAAGTCCTTCAGGAACTTTGTGTATGTGGGCATCTCCTCGATATCATCCAAGAATGGGATGTCGAGGTGCAACTTCTTTACTGCAGCCATGAACATCTCGTACCTCTTCTTCAACTATGCCTTTACCATCTTGTGCGGGAAAGGTAAGCGAGGTGCATACCTATCCGGACGCTCCTCGGAAGTTGCGTCATCATCTCCTCTAGATGTTACTTTATTCAGCTTTGTGGGTACTTCTTTCAATTCCTCGGGGTTAACAACCTCAAATGGTGTTATCGTCGTTGTTTCTCTCTTCTCAACCGTTGGCTGCACCACTGTGCCTGACCTTAAGATGGCCATCTTTGCAGTTTTGTTCCCATGTGGATTTGCCTCGGTACTGGAGGGGAAACGCCCTACTTGGTGGTTGATACTCATGGCCAAGCTGCTGGTCAATCCGCTTATTGTGTTGTTGAAGCTCTCCAATCTGAGTTGAAAAACCTCCCATCTATTGTTGCATCAACTTGAGCAAGGTCGTGTTGTCGACGGAGCTTTTATGCAGCTTTTCATTCAGATCATTCTATTTCTTAGCAAAAGACATCAACTCTGTTATCGTCAATGGTCATTGTGGCTGGTTCTGCTAGAAACTTCTCTGCTGCGGGAACCCTGCTTGGTGTTGTTGATTTGGCGGTCCTCCCAAAGCAGTTCTGCCCACCATTTGGTGAGAATTTTCGACTGCGTTGGTGTTCCCATATGGAAAATCAGGGTGATCGGGGTGTCGATACTAGATGTAGCTTACATTCTCTATGTTGTCTTCATCTGGTTTGCCTTGAGCAGCTATGTGTGGATAGAAATCAGACAGGTGATCTAGCTCTCCACAAGTGACGCAGCTTCTCACTAACTCTTGTCGAACTTTTCCCTTATATCCATGCTCCTTCAAGGTTTGGACGTCAGTTACTATCTTGTCCAACTTAGTCGCTAATGCCTCCATCGCCTTCAATTCTCCAGGAGTGGTGTGGCTCATTGGATCTCTTTCGTACTCACTATCTTGCTGGTTCATGGCCATATTGTCTATAATCTCTCTGGCCCTTTGAACACTTAGTCCCAAGAAATCGTTGCCAGATGCAGCATTCAGGGATTTCCTTTCTCCGGCGCACAGCCTGTTATAGAAAGTGGTTATCAGCTTGGGCTCAGAAAAACCATGGTGGGGTCACTCCCTCTGATAGCCTTGGAACCTCTCCCAGGTCTCATGCAAGTTCTCTGAGACTTTCTGCGAGTACCTTGTTATCTTGTGCTGGCATTTGATCGTTCTCTCTATAGGGAAGAACTTGGCGATAAATGCATTGGCTAGATGTTCCCAATCGGGGAGGCTTCCATCTTGTAGACTTGTGTACCACTCCAAGGCTTTGTCTCTTGGGGAGAAGGGGAAGCACTGGGTATAGATGTGAGATATTGGGACTCTGTTGATCTTAAAAGTCTTACAAGTCCTCTTGAACATTGTAAGGTAGTTGTACGGGTTCTCTTCAATGGTATTCCCTCCAAACCAGTTGTTCTGCAGCAACTGGAGGAAAGCAGGCTTCAACTCAAAGTTGGCAACATTGAGTGGTTTCTCAACTACCTGATTCCTCTATTCATTTGCCCTGACTTGGACAAACGAGCACAGTGACCGAGCTTCGAGAGCCTACTCATCCATGGCCTGTTAGACACGGGGATGGCTCAAAAAGGTGAAGAATTACCTTGAAAGAAGAAGTATGAAAGTGTGAGTGTGTTGTATGAATCACGTGCAGTAAATATCTACAATATTATATGCATATATACAAGGTTTTTGGCAAAGTGCAAGTAAATCTTGAGTTCGTATAATGGTATCCATTGTCGATCCCCAGCAACAGTGCCAAAATGTTGACAAGCCTTAAACGTGGGTCCAAAAATGGAGATATGTCTAGGTCATCAGACTTTAGAAGATTTATAATACCCGAATGTTTAAGACTCCCGCAACTCACACAGGGTCGAAGTAGTTCGGGGTCGAATATAGGGATTGGAAGAATAACACTTCAGAACTCAAGTTTTACTTGTCTAAGCACGTCAAACAGTTGAAGGATAGAGTTTGAGAAAGAATTATAAAGAATCAAACTAAAAACCTATCTCCAAGGAGAGTTACCAGAAAGATTAAGATTTGGGGGTTTAGCATTTTTATGGAAGTTTTTAAATAAAGGAAGAGGAGGAGATAAGACTATTTTTAGAGTATATCATGAAGGAAGAAAACTTAATCATAACAAGCAGTGACATCCCACATCCTGCACCTTCTTCTCTCAAAGAAGGCGCCAACTAGCCATGCACATAGTTCCCTCTCTCAAGGGTACTAGGCATAGATTGGAGCGGAAAGATAGGCTGGGGCGGCCCTGATCCTGGGTACTCTCATACACCCAAATCATACCAAGCTCTAGACTTTACGACATCCCTCTCTCAAAGGAGTCAAAACGAGAAACATGATTCGATAGCTAGTCAAAAGCGTGATCCAGAAAGAAGAGACTAGAACTCAGATGCTATAAATAAATCATCCAACAAAAAGGAGCCATACACAGACCAATACAAGATAAACTCCACAGATTCCCATTATAATAAAGAGATAAAAAGGGTTAGTTACAATGCAGTAGTAAAATGAAGGTAAAGTGTTGTAAAGGGAAGATAGGTATCAGTCTTCTTGATTTAGAAGACCGAAGTACATAGCAGCAGACACTTAAGGTAATGCTACCCAGTACCGGGTAAGGCCCTATAAGGATACGACCATGTCGAGTTCTTGACTATGTCAGGTCGTGAGTCGTGACGGGTAAGGGGCGTATCGGTATATGACCTCTACCCTATATGGTCGCGTCGGGTTGCTGGCCATGTTGGGCTGCAGCCTTAACAGGTAAAGACCATATCGGGTTGGGTACCTTGTCGGGTTAGGATACGTATCGGGTAAGCATTATCTTAAGGCTCTCAGGTTCCTCGTATCAGGTATAGGTGGGCGATCCATCTCGGGTTGAAGCCCAAAAAGGGACCTGGCATGTTGAAGTAGCCTTGAGGGTCATGTCGTGCTGCTTGTTGCTACTAGAATGGTTCCTAAGTGAACTCCTCATGTCCCTCTCAGGTCAGGGGTGTGCTCACCTAGTACCGCTCGGCAAGCTCTCAAATTCGACGCACTAGCTCATGTGCTCTAAGAGTTAGCTCTTGTAGGGTCTGGCCCGTCCCATTGTAGGCTTGTAGCTACTATTTATAGGCAGTGGGATGGTGGGAATTGCGACTCTTATTGGGCCACATGTCCTCCGTCTGGTACCGTTCTCATGGCTTCATAGGGGTCGATACATCTGTCACCCGGCACGCATGTCGGGCCATCAGTCGTACCGGGTAGGGATCTTGGCGGGCCGTTGCCCCGAGGGGTAGCCATATCATGCAATCGGCATCGTCGGTTGGGCAAACCGTGACGAGCAAGGCACCGTGTCGGGTAAAGAGTTGCAGTGGCCAAGGCTCCCACGTGACACACTCGCGTAAGGTTGTTGTCGTATCGGGAAGCAACCATGATGGGTAAGGGGGTGTGTTGCCTTGCGCGCTACTGGGAAGGGATGGGTACTTCATTGCTAATGGGCCTAAAGGGCCCATTAATGCTCTTTTTGTGGAAAAATAAGAGAAACTCTGCAAAAGATGAGAAATATTATCAGGGGCATAGTGGGCATTATTTCTTTACAACAAAATAAGATAAGACAAAGAGGAAGTAAGGTTTAAAGTCTGTTTTGATAGTAAAATATAAGCTCTAGCAGCCATAAAATGGGTGCTATCAAGTCCAAGATTGACAAAAGTCGTATGATGATGTGAAGCGGATTGACTTGCACTTCACTGTGGGTGAACATGTGTTTTTGAAAATCTGACCCCTCTGAACTATAGCTAAGAATAGAGGAAAATTGAGTCCCCAATGTGTGGGTCTGTTTGAGATTTTAGAATGCATTGGTGAAGATGATTATCGTTTAGCCTTACCCCCTCAGTATAGTATGATGCAAGATGTGTTCCATGTTTCCAGTCTTAAGCTCTATGTGAAGGACCTGAGCCATATGCTGAGCATTGAACCTATTGAACTCTAAGGGAGGCTGACATACCCTGAGTCACCTGTGAGGGTACTAGATACCAAGGTGAAGGGGATCATGAGTAAAAAGATAGAGATGGTAAAGGTTCTTTAGAAACACGATGGAGAAGACAAAGCCACATGAGAGCTGAAGATTGACATGGAAAAAGCTTACCTCGGATTGTTTGTTTAACTGGATGAATTTTGGGGGCAAAATTCCTATAAGAGGGGAAGGATGTTATAACCTCAATTTTGCTTGTATTGATTGAAATGCAATTTTAAAAAAATAAAAGGGATTTGAATGGAAAATTGCATGATTTGTTTTCAAAGAATGGATTCTTTTGCAAAAATTTCCCTTAGATGCATGATTTTGTGGTTCATAATGTTTTAATAATCCAATGATGGGTATAAAGGGAAAAGGATAAAAGAAAATTCTATGATAAGAAAAAGAAATAAAGGATAATTGTGTGCATATGTGAGAATTATATGGAATTCTCCAGAAAGTGGCATGGATGGCCACTTAATTAGTTTTCATCTACACATGTTTTCTAATAGAAAGAATAGACAAAATAAAGAAAAATAGAAAAGGAAGAAAGAGAAAAGGGTTGAATTTGATGTCTTAAATGCTTGGAATTAGAAGGAGACTTGCATATGAATAAAACTATAATTTCCTTTCAAATTTTTGTCTAAAACTTTGCCCACAATTAGATAAAGTCATTATAGACTTTCCTTTAAAATTTGGGAGAAAAAGGATTAAAGAGGAGAGAGTAATTAATTAATTGGTTTATCCTAAAGTAGAAAGGTTAATGGACTATTGTATTAAATGTCATGTTATTTCCTTAAAAAAAGAAATAAGGGGCGTCCCCCAATAAGGGTGTGTGCCCTGGTAGCCATTGATCTAAAGATCGATGGCCCATCCTTTGTCTTCTACCCAGTGACAGAAAAGGAAAATGAGGTATACATTGCAATGTTTTTCTCTCATTCCTTTCTCTCTACTCCTTCGAATGTTTCCCATGAAGTAAAGACCTATGAACTCGAGAGGGATAGACGAGTTCCGCAAGCCATTACACGGCTGCTACCTTGCCATAGGTAAAAAGTACCCAAAATTTCAATTTGTCTGGAAACAAATAGGTAAGATGGGGCAACCCTCTAGACCATCTCCCATATCTATAAAAGGACTCCCTTAAAACCCCCATTCTGAGGGCAACACAGAGCCATCGTTGATTCTTCAAGAACTATCATGTATTCTCTCAACTCACCGCTTTTTACTTCCAGAAAATGTGAGGTCCTCTCAGCAATTCAGGGCAATACAAGCCAATTTCATGAGACGGGAGGTGTGAGGTGCGTCCATGGAGAGAATGAGATGTTTAAGAAGGATTATGGAGGCCTCGAATGTCTCACTAGTGATTGCTACGATGGCCTTATTGCTGGAAGGCAAGCATCCTGTAGGGTTGTCGCCCCCAACCACCGCGAGCCATGCACAGATGCTCTCTGAGTCCAGCAAGAGTAGGTGAAGGCAGGGATGATGAGACCTAGGTAGGTTGAAGCATCCAAGAGATAGTCTACTCTGTTGTTGACCTATCCATGGCGTTGCATCGTGTGAAAATGAAAGACCAAAAGAGGAGATGACATCAGTGGAAATACCAACTTTGCCCCGAGTCCAACACAACAAAATAGGGACAAAACTGTCCTTCCCTTGTCTTGTGTGCCTTGGCACGTGTGGATCCTCAATATAGCATGGTGGTATGCCATTGGACCAGATGCCCTGGGTGGCTATTATCCAATAAGGTAATTTTGCTGATACGGCGCTCTCCTATTGGTCGATAAGGGTTTAACTTGAAAATATTGTAGAAAATATTTGACATATCAGAATGAGACGTCATATATGAAAATTGATTAGGAGAACACAAGGATTCCAAAAAATATATAATCAGGATCTGAATATGCTACTAGTTCTAAAAGTGCATAAAGTCAGCATCTTTAATGTGTTAAATGAACTAGAACCCTAATTTCTAAGATTTGATGATTCTAATGTGTCCAATTGTTATTGTTGATCAAAGATTGATCTTTTATGAATAAAAAGAGAAACTTGGAAGTTATTGAGTTTAGCAACCCATAATTTGATAAATTAGGGTTTCCTTGAAACAAAAGGTGTATTTAATGAAGGATTAGGGTTTGTAACCTAATGAAAGTTGAAAAGTGGAAACTAGGATTTGGGAATGCAAAACCCTAATAGAACCCTAATGTTAACCGAGAAACCCTAACGTGAGAACCAAGTCAGTCTTAAGGATGATTTGGATAAAATAGTAATACATGGGTGTGTTGTATTAACTTTTAGGGGGAACTTGCTTGGTTGATTGGTTGATTTCTTGCTTGGACATCTAGACTTTTGATCAAGGTATGTGATTACGCTTATGGATAATCACTCTAGTTTCACGACAATTTTCGAGGTTTTAACGATTGCTTGAAATTAAATGCTTGAATGAACTTTAATTCTTGCAATCTATAAAGTGAAATTGCAAAAAGAACAAGGCTAAATATTGTTTGGAGGATTATAGTTAGCTAGTTCTTTCCTTGGGTAAAGTTCTAAAATTCCCTTTTTGAAAGGTATGTGAAAAGAACAAAAATATATCCTGCTTTAAGCTTAGTTATGGTAGAATTTATTAATTATTTTTTATTATTTGCAAAACCATATGATCCTATTTTGGGATAACAAATCTAGCTTCTCATCCTTCCTTAATCGGGGGTTGCTGAGGGGTGGGGTCATTACAGAAACCATGATGAATTGGAAGCTTGCCTTTATAAGTATTAATCAAATCCTTTATGGTATGTGCCATGTCAATCATCACATGATTGGATCTTTGGGCATACCTTACCCATAGACTCCCACTTGCAATTAGAGGCAATCACCCACAAATCTCATTCTTAGTGTTCTAAACATGTCCATCATGTTTCTACTATGCAAGTGCTAGTCCAGTAGGTTAGCAACATTTTGCTATTAGTTGGTATATTTCATGTTTTTTATCTCTTTGCTATGAGACAAAATCGTCGTAATATGGCATCTGATATTCCTTGCCTAACAAGTAGATCCATTGTTGTCATAATATCACTACTGAGTCATCAATGGTTGGAACATCTATAAGTTCATCATATGAACTTCTAGATCCATGTACTAGCACTTTGCGTTCATAACACTAGTATACTCATCTTCTATTGTAGAATACAATTAATGTCTATTATTTCGGAACCCTTCCAACTATCATCACTTTTCCTTTAAATCAAAGATATTTTAATGCAATCACTTTTGTCATTTCAGAATCTTGCATCAGTGTAACCCTTTACACCTAACTTTTCCTTTATTGCTATCTTTTTAGCAATCTATCCTTAAGTACTTCTCAAGTACCAATGGATATCTTTATGACATTCTGATAAACCTTATTGGAATTTAGTATCATCTTGTCATGTCTAATACGTACAATATTATATGGGGTAAGAACCTCGATAGCATTCATGATAGATCCATTATTACTGCATATGGCATCTTATTCATGATATTTCCATTCTTCACAAGAATTGGAATATATGGTTCACAAGATACTAATCTAGATTCTCTCTCATTGAATTCTTTTGTGTTGAACTATTTCAACACATTACTATTGTATGTTCTCAAACTTATGTGGTGAAACTTTCAAGAACTATCTCTATAGGTCTTGATCCCTATCTCATAGGATGTTTCACCCAATCCTTCCTTGTTGAGGTGTTTTCATACCAGCTCTCAGTATTCACAATAAAGAGACGTTATTCCTCATCATATGTGGAATATTCATATATACTCCCACTAAATATTTTGTAATCATGGATTTCATCTTTTATCTTGATTCAAGTAAAACTCTTCGATTATCTTATCAAGTCAAAAGTTCCCATCTTTGAGATGCTTGTTTCAATCCCAGATTGAACTTTTTAGTTATTAGACTTTATTTGTATTCAAGAAGTTATAAAACCTTTTAGGATGTGTCACATACACATCCTTTTGTATATTCCTCTTAAGGAATCTGATTTCTATCTTCATATGTCAAATCTCATAGTATTTTTTTAACTACAACAAGAAGCATGACAATTGGTAAAGGAATCTCTATCATGTTCAACAACTTGAACTGGTTTGAAAAACTTTTCAACGAATTTGTCCTTTTCTATTATCCATGTAGGTCTTTTCCACAAGACCCTACTGCATCCTTTAGGTATTACCTCTTTAGGTGGCACTACCAAGGTCATACCTTATTAGCTTACATGGATCCCATAATGGCTTTGCGCCATTACTCAAATTGTGGTTCTCAATAGCTTTTACTTGATTAGTTGGCTCATCTTGTCATGACCAACCTATCTTAATTATTGGATTCACTATCCTCCAATCTTAGACATGATCTGTTAGAACTACTTTGTTCTATGTCAACTTGTGATTCTCTTAGTTCTCAATGTACCTCTTTGTTGACCTCAGACATTTTGAGTTCTACTTTTACTCCCAGTGATTCTTTGGGAACTCAGTAGTCTTATCAACAAATCTTTTTATTAGATTGGGATTAAAAGTAATATTCAACAGTTATGGTTTGTGGATAAACCCTTTCAAGAAATTACTTTCTCAATGTAGGTTTCAATACTTTAGACATATTGGGACATTCCCATATCATATCATATATGATGTCTTATAAACCATTCAGATGATACATTATTTAGTGATAGGTATATACATTTATGAGAATATGAGAATATTAGATTAATTGATAATCGTATCATGATTCGTCATGGTATCATTCCTTCATTATGACACATCATCATGTTCAGTTATGTCTAGTGATACACTATCACAATTCTATCTTGAAGGTTCTCAAGGTATTGATGTAAAGTATTTCAATTTTGATCTCATAAAAGTTTCTTAATACCTTCATCAAAGTTACATTTCATTTATAATCTCCTTGAAAACTTCAAGAGATTTACGTTTCTATTTTACTGAGTACATATCATCATATTTTTAATAGATGAAATGTAGTATTAGTAATTATCTATAACATTTATTCCATAAGTTCTTTCATGCATCGTATGTATTGAAAGATCTAGAGGGGGGTGAATAGAGATTTTTGGATAATTTAAAGTTAATTGAAACAATTAAAGCACTCAACCAAAGAAAGAGGAGGAAACAAGGAAGACACTTCAATTTAGAGTGGTTCCAACCTTTGAATCAAAGGTTGTAAGTCCACTACCCAATTGTTTCCAATTCGGATTTTGAAAGTGATTTATTTTATTAACTCGCAAGGATGTTACATAAAATACAATCACCTTCCACTCAAAGCAGCCTTCACCTTGAAGTAGCCTCAACCCCCTTGAAGCAGCCTTCTTGAAGTAACCATAAGCAATCCTTGGAGCAGCCTTCACCACCTTGAGATAACCTTCACCTAGAAGTAGCTCCAACCTCCTTTGAAGCAGCCTTCTTGAAGTAATCTCAAGCACTCCTTGGAGCAACCTTCACTTTGTTGAAGTAGCACCAAGAAACCTCCTTTCAACAGCCTCCAACCCTAGGAGTAGTGAAGGAGAACAAAGTACAATGTAGAAGAAATGGATAGGAAGAAACAAAATACTTATCCAATGTAGAAGAAATAGATAGGAAGAAAGAAAATACTTATCCAATGAAGTACAGTGCTTTGATCCTATATCAAGCGTTAGACCTCCTATCCACTTATGATGGACATGGCTATATGTGGTGTCTAGGAGATTGTAACTATAGGACACAACTCTAGAGCACAAGGATGAAGATGGCAAGTTAATTCTAGTTGTGTTGCTCTCAATAGTGGATGCTCAAGTGTAGCTTAGATATTGTGTATGCAAGTAGTGATTCGGATGTCCTAAGGCCTCACCTACTTATAGGAATGGTTTAAAAGTGATTAGGGATGTTGTAGGGAGTGTCTAGAGTGTTCTTAGTGCTTAACTAGCCATTAGGTGTACATTAGTTGGCTAGCAATTACTCATTTGTTCATGCTTGAAAGAACAATCCAAAACCCTGCTCGGTCAACAATTTGGTCGACCGAACTATGTATCAGCCGAGATTTTATTCGACCGAGCCTGGGTTTAAGGTAAAGGTAATGTAACGTCTATTTCCAACTACGAACCACTCAATCTAACGGTCACAATCTTTAGATTGAAGCTTACTCGGTCGAGATTATGCTCGATCGAAGACTATTTTAGAGCACAATTGTGTAAGTTGTTGAACAGTGTTCACAAGTTCGAACAAGGTGGTTCTCGGTCGACAAGAACTTTGACTGAGTGTGTCTCGGTCAACAAGTTCTTCGACCGAGGGTGTCCCTATTTTAAACTTTTGAATCACCTACTAAGTGTGTGTTTCAATGTGTGTTGGTGACTCTAACTTTGGGGGGAAAACCTATCTAAGGGTTATAAGTGGGCAGGGAAGATCTAACGCTTAATTTTCATGATGTCTAAGTACTTGTACATTATATTTTTGTACAAGTGTTTACATTTGAGTACAATCATGAACATTTATACAATTAAACGCACTGATCTTCAATTTGTATTGATCTTCATCTTCCCACTTAGCAGGATTTCCTTATTCCTTTGAACCCTGAAATACTCAAATAACATGTTAGATCCACAAGTGTGAAATGTTTGTCATCATCAAAACAAAGGGTATATTAATGTCCAATTTAGCCAATAATCTCCCCCCTTTTGAAGATGACAAACATTTCTAAAATGTAATCAAACTAATTTAAATGAGATGAGTTTCATACCTGAGATTTACCTGAGATGAGAATATTCTCTTGTTTTCATAAAGTGTGTGCTAATTATTCCTAAAGTATTATTCCTAAAGAGGTGTGGAACATAGTATTCAACTCTTAAGGAATGTAGCATCAATTGATGTCAAGCTAGGAAAACATGAAACTCATTTATTTTGAGGTATATTATTTATCCCCCTTTGTCATTTCAAAAAGATGGCCATATAATCATATGTGTAAGTTGATAAGACTCCTCCTTAATTGATTACTCCCCCTTAATTGTTTGATTCAAAACAATGTCAAATTTAGCCACAATTTAAACACCAAGATTAATTACTCAACCATTTGCAAGGGATGTTAAGCCCTGAAATGGTATGAGATTCCTTTAGGATCATGGTGGGATAAATGAATGTATATCTAACCAAATATAAGGGATGTTAAGCCCCAATTGGTGTAGAGAATACAATTAAGAGCAAGATAAAAAAAAATATACATTATATCCAAGATTTTTCTGAGCTCCCTCTAAATCTCATAACAAAAGTGATCTTAAAAGTACTAAGATATTTCAAATCATAACCAACTTTAAAATCAATTTATTAAGTAAGACTATGAGTCAATTTTTATAAGCAATCTTGTTTCTTGCACTATCTTAAAAATTTCTAAGTATTCAACATGATGAGCAGATTATAGGTTTAATGTACCAATGTTGGGTGCAGGTGAATGTTTTGATTTACAAATAAGTATTTTTGTCAGGCTTATTTTCGGTCGACCATGAATTCGACCGGGGTGCCCCTCGGCCAAACTCCTTTTTGACCGAGAGGTATTTCTACAGATATCCCATTAGTGCATATTTATTCTTAGAATGAACCAAGATGTAATATGTTCTTTTATAAATAACCAATCAGCCTTATGCATATTGATGATGTCATGACCTCAAGACTTAGACATAAATCACATCCAAGTCTATTTCTCCTCATTGAATCACAATTTTATTTCATCAAGCCCATTTAGTTCGAATGTTTTGCCATTAGGTCTAAGAGGCTTTTAGGTCTAGGAGTTGAAATTTATGCATTATTTAAGTTCATATAGAAAGTGCCCAATAATCAAATCCTTTTAGTATATGATTAGGTGTTGTAATGTGTAATCGTCATTTATAGATCCTAGATAGATGTTGAATATCCCAAGATAAAGCTTTTTGTATCTTAAGATCAAATTTGTCTTTACCAATTTTTGTTATAGAGCCAAATTTATGTAAATGAGTTTTAGTGAGAAAAATTAAAGAAATCTTACTTTTGCTTTCCTAGAATACACAAATTTTATATTTATCAAGAAAATTTAGGTAATGATTCAAAGCAATTTTATTGTGTGAACAATTTTTTTATGTCATGACTAGTTTATTTTTGCAACTTATGTCCATAGTGTTAAGAAGTTTATAATTTCCTTTATCAACAACTTTGAAGTTTTTCTATGAATCATAACCATTGTTATAGCACTTGTGATGTAGTTCTTTAACACATAGCTCATTTAAAATTTGTACCAACATCACTTATGCCATAGTTTTACCTTTGAAATGTTTCTCACATGTGAACAATAATTTTACCTTTCCTCCAAGTGTGTGAAAATCTTCTTGTTTCATGTGCCTTTTAGAGTATCTTTAATAGACCATCCAAACCTGCAAAGTATGAGAGTTTTGGTCCCATATAGTGGTCCATTTGGTTAGGAGCATTACTATAAATATTTTATAATTTCAACTATTTGGAACAATTTAATATGAAAAGTTTAGAGATTTGGGTCATCAAATTTAATTACAATGGAATAATTTTGTTTTCAATAAGCAATTCTGACATAACTATCTTCGGTAAAACATTTCTTTGAATGGAAGAATTTTTAGTCAAGCTATTTATCGACCAAAAAGATTTGTTAGTAAAACAATGTTGACAAAACTACCTTTGGTCAATCTTTTCTTTGATTAGAAGAGTTCTTGGTCGAGCATTTTGTCGACCAAGATGAAGTTATGTGCACTGAAATTTAACATTTGTAATGTAAACATATCATCCCATTATTTTTAGATAACATAAATAACCTATGACATCCCCAGATTTTCTAAAACTTAATCTGATGTGTGACGTCCAAATTGAAACCCTCACCTCAGCGAGAATCCCAATTTGAACATCCCACACTAGGCTAAGAATAAGAAAATTAGAGGAAGTCAGAAGGAAACAATAGTAACACATGTACATGAACAATAATAAAACCATACAAAACATGTTCACTATTCAACATATAATTACAACATGAATTGTTACAACATTTGATATTACATATTGAACAGAAAACTTCTACATATACATGTACTACCACTAAACAATAAGATCTTAAGACAACTGATCCACCTGTACATCAACTCGCCACACAACTCTCAACTATCCTAGTCTTCAAGATCATATGTCCACATCACCTAAACAAAAGATTACATGTGGTGCATGTCAGCACAATATTCAAGAATATTGTATTGAGTATGCCTACGTGTCTTTTTATATACCTCTCATTATATCTTGGCAAAACATAAAAGTAAACTTGGCAGGAGTAAAAAAAATATAACAAGAGTCCAATACTTGAGAAAAAGTTGGTTAAAAAGTGAACAAATATCTTTTCGGCATATTTTCAATCATACTATCCATGCATTTACCACCAAAGGAATCATGCATCATCTTGGCCCTTATGAGCCCTGTAACATACTCAAATCTAGACACATAGTTGTAGCCTCCCTTTTTCTAGGCTCTAATCGATTATATTTACAACGAATACCTGATCTACCTAGTTCGCAATGCATTAGAAATAATCAGAGCCATTCATTATCATAAATTCATTAATACCATTTATATATGATAAAATAACCATAATACACTCAATAACAAGACTTAAGTAACAAATACACCAAATATCATGCTTGACTCTAATTTGACACCCTAACATATTATTAGGGGTATAAGATGAAATAAATCAAATCAAAGTGAAATAAGTGTTAAGATGAGTAAATACATTAAATATGTATAATATAAAAATAATTTAATCTACTATGGAACATCTTAAAAAAGGAAAAATGATGACTAATCTAGACTCCCCGTATCCTAGTTAATTATTGTGCCAGTTTTCATATCAATCGGACCTTAATTACTCCTCCAATGAAGCTAGATAAAGTACAAGTTAATTACTGATGCGATGATTTTGAGTCGCATTTAGAGACCTATTTCATATGTGTTTTGTGCCTTAATTACTCATTTTCATGGATATTATTGCATAATTCACTATATTTGGTCTTTGCCATCATTTTATATCAAATCCCCTTTGTTTTACTATTTTGAGCATTATTTATCATCTTATTATAAATTGTGTTGATTTACTTGGGCTTGTTGTGAAATTTTAGGAAAAACAAGTATCTGCTTCCGTCGATACCATCGACGGAAGTCAATACCATCGACCAAGCCACAGGTTGTCAGCCGAGAAGAGCAATACAGAGTCGATACCATTGACCCAAGTCGATGCCATCGACACAAGGGGAGCTACAGCGTCGCTAAACGACAACAACCGACGCTAAAGGAGTTGATACCATCGACACACAAGTCGATGGTATCGAGATCACCACATGCGCTCAGAATAAAAGAAAGGAAAGCTGCCGCTAATCCGCTGGGTCGATACCATCGACCTGCGTTGATGGTATCGACGCCGGCAGATATGTGTTGGATCTGTTTTGATCTCGATCGGACGGTTGTTGTTATTTGACGACCTAATTAGGGACTTATACCTAATGACGGCCGCCCATGTTGAGGGGGAGCTGAATTTTTGGATTGCATGAGTGCCAAGGAGGAGAGAAAGGAGAACGGAGGCCAAGAAGCTCATCCTGGGTGATTCGGACGCTGCCGAAGACGATTTCCACCACCGACAGGCGGGGAAGCTCGTGTTCTACGCCAAGGATCCACCGGTTCTTCTCCGTTCAGGGGTTTTCCCATTTATTTCCCATTTTTCTTATGAATTCCCCAATTTCTACCATGTATTCGTGTGAGATGAACATGAGAGGCTAAAACCCTCAATCTTTAGGACCGGGAGTAGCCCGGGAATGCATTGTATGACATTTTTATATCAATAATTCATATTTTTCTCTCAAATCCGTGGTATAGATTCGTTTTCTCCATTTCTATTGTTATGCTTGATCACCATAATAATAATTTAACACCCTTAATCACTTTGACAGAAGAATTAACGGTTGAAAAGAGACGAATTCTACATTAATCAATAAAACCCTTGACAAAGGAGTTGTAAAATTAATGGTGGGAACTGAGAGACTGTTTATAATGCACTTAGTTTAGGGGAATGATTACTACGACGGTGGAATCAACCTAAATCTAAGTAGTGAATTACACCACGACATTGGGTAATTCTGTTTTCAGGCCACTACCCGGATAGAGAGAGAAGTGTGAGGAATTATATGAAACCTAATACAATGTTGACCCGCAGTGAAACCACCATCCTAAAGATATCCCTTTGAATTGATTAAATTAACCTTTAATCGATTGTTTTCTTTGTTTGATTTTTATTTTCTTTTTAATTTGAACACAAATCCCTACTTTGTTAATCGGTCTAGCTGATTGCGATTAGTTAGTAGAAGTCTCCAATAATTCACGCATCCCTGAGTTCGACTCGGGCCTCACAAGGCCTATATTACTCGACGCGTATACTTGTGTTTAAGCGCGTAGTAAAATACACGTCAAGTTTTTGGCGCCGTTGCCGGGGATACGGCGAGTTATTGGCACTTTGAGTGCTAAGAGCGGCCATTCTAGGCCACTTTTTTTTATTTATTTTAAAACAATTTCAAAAATTCCTTTATTTCTCTATAATTGTGTTGACTCGTTCAAAGCATTGTACTGAACCCCTATTTCCATATTTCAGGTACTTTGCATGGTGCACACACGTAGTCGAGACTACGTGAATCACACACCTGAGGTTCCATCTGCGGGACCAGAGGACGAGGACTACTACGAGGAGGAACACCATAGTGATATAAATTCTGAATCTGAGCAAGAACAAGAAGAAGTAATGGCTGAAGCACAGACAATATGGGAGAAGATCAAGGCGTCTTCTTCCTCGGAATCAAAGGGGCCTATAAAGAAACAGGGGCTAAACATTCCAACCTACAAGATCGATCCAGCACTGATTAACCTGGTTAAATCAAACGCATTTCACGGATTAAAAAATGAAGATCCAGTGGCCCACATCAGCCAGTTTGTGGAGAACTGCGATATGGTGAAGATAGATCGATTTCCACAGGATGTGCTCTACCTCAAGTTATTCCCGAGTTCCTTGGCTGGAGTGGCAAGAGAGTGGCTTCATAACCTCGACGACGAGTTTGTTGAATCATGGGATCACATGGTGGAGGTTTTCTTTGAGAGGTTCTTCCCTCCTGAGAAGACCAATGATATGATCAGGAAGATTCACAATTTCACCCAACAGGCGGGTGAAACTTATTCTGAGACTTGGGAGCGATTCCAAGTCATGTTGAGGAGATGTCCACACCATGGACTGGACAAGGAAACCCAAGTGAAGATCTTCTACTTTGCTCTCTCCGAGCATGATAGAAGCAATTTGGACTCGGCTGGCTCCATATTTTTCTTAAATAACACTGATACAAGATGCTGGGAAATACTGAAGAATATGGCACGAAAGCAATCTTGGGGAGAAAGAGAAAGAGGCCCAGTTGAGCAAGCAAGAGTTTCCAGTGAGTCAAAGGCAATGAGAGAGCTGAACGAGAAGATGGATCTTCTCGCAAAGAAGTTGCTGCAGAAGGAAGACAATGAGTCCGAGGATGAGGCTCAGGTCAAGTACATGAGGCAACAGCAGGGGTACAGGAATAACGATTATTCATGGAAGAAGGACAAGAAATTTTCATGGAAGGATCCAAATAACTTTCTGCAGGATCCGGACGCCAAGCCTGCACCGGTCACGGAGGACAAGAGCACGGAGTTGCTCAATCAAGTCATAAAGCAAAATCAAGAGTTGATGAACACTTTTGGGCAGCAAATAAAGCAGCAGGGTGAATTTATGAACCAGTTTGGGCAGACTTTGCAGAGCCACGGGGCTCAAATGAGAACTATAGAGACTTCCATGGCGCAGATGGCAGCCGAGATTGCAAGCTTGAAGAAGCCGGCACATCCGGGTTTTCCGGGGAACACCAATATTCCCGGGGGAAACCAACAGGCCAAGGCCATCTTATTGAGGAGCGGTAAGAAAGTGTTAAATCCAAGGGCGGATGACACAAGCACACTGCAGGACACAGTTGAAGAAGCAACAGTCAAAGAGCAGCCCGCACTTGTCATAGAGCAAACTGAGGACATAGCTGAAGATGGTAAGGAAGAACAAGCCACTGAGGAGGAACCACAGAAATTAACTCCCTATGTGCCACCTCACCAAAGGGCATATACCGTTCCGGTCCCCTATCCCAATAGTACAAAAGCAAAGAAGGTGGATGCACAGTTTAAGAAATTTCTGGACAGCTTTAGGAAGTTATCAGTGAATATTCCTTTGCTAGAGGCGATTGAACAAATCCCGTCTTATGGGAAGTTTCTCAAAGATGTAATCACCAAGAAGAGAAAGATACCCGACACTGAGGTCGTGGTATTGAAGGAGCAAGTGAGTGCTTTTATTATGGGCACTTTGCCGCCAAAAAGACAGGATCCCGGTTGTTTCAATATTTCTTGCTTTATCGGGAAGTTCAAATTTGGCGAGGCACTTTGTGATTCCGGAGCAAGCATCAATATGATGCCCCTTTCTACGTTCAAGAAACTTGGATTGAAGGAGTCGAGGCCAAGTAACATGACCATCCAATTAGCCGATAATTATGTGGTGAAACCGTACGGAATCTGTGAGGATGTTTTGGTAAAGGTATACCGCTTTGTTTTTCCGGCTGATTTCGTCGTTATGGAAATGCAGGACGAGCACGGCAATGAGTTACTACTTGGTCGCCCATTCCAAGCTACAGCTGATATGATCTTGGAGATGGGGAGAGGTTGCTTGACCTTGGGCATTGCGGATGATCGCTTTGAGATGGTCATGCCCAATGGTAATGCATCTAATAAAGCAAAAGCACATTGCAACATGGTTAAGCATGTGGAACAAAATATCTCACTTTGTCTTGGGAAGCCATTTTTGGATATGGCTCATGTTATGAGCAGGATAGATAATGGGACCCTAGCAGTGGACCTTATGGAGAAAACTAAAGTTGTCTCTTTATGCAAGGCTGTTGGGTTTCCAAATGATGAGAATGAGGACATTCCACCTTCATGGGAGGATGATGTGATTATTACTTCCGTCTTTGATGCATATCCGGAATTGCCTTTGGAGGCGTGTTTGTTAAATGTCACTTATGATTGGATGCGGAGTACTTCACTCAAGGAGTGCGCCAAAATGCTTCAAATGCTTCCATGTTTCTACACGAGGCACTATGAAGATTTGGGTACACTTCCCCCACCGCTACAATCATCTCTTATTTGCCCACCTGATCTAGAATTGAAGCCATTGCCCCCGCATCTGAAGTACGTCTTTCTAGATGAGGAGGACAAGTTACCAGTGATTGTTTCTGCATACTTGAGTGCGGATGAGGAGGAGCAACTACTGATAGTGCTCAAGAACCACCGTGGAGCTTTTGGGTGGTCTGTGGCAGACATCAAGGGGATCTCCCCTACACTTTGCCAACACAAGATTCGGCTCAAGGAGGGAGCCAAGCCAGTCATACAGCCTCAAAGACGTCTAAATCCAAGCATGATGGAGGTTGTCAAGAAGGAAGTCATAAAGCTTCTTGCTGCAGGGATCATTTATGCCATATCCGATTCAACGTGGGTGAGTCCCACACAGGTAGTCCCTAAAAAGGGGGGAATCACTGTCACTACAAATCTTTTGAATGAACCTGTCACCACCCGATTGGTAACCGGGTGGCGTGTTTGCATTGACTACCGCCGATTGAATGCCGCAACTCTTAAAGATCATTTTCCATTGCCATTTATCGATCAGATTTTGGAACGTCTAGCTGGTCGGTCGCATTTTTGTTTTCTAGATGGCTATTCGGGGTACAACCAGATTTCTATTGATCCTTTGGATCAAGAGAAGTCTACGTTTACATGTCCCTATGGGACGTTTGCTTACCGTCGTATGTCATTCGGTTTATGCAATGCGCCGGCGACTTTTCAACGCTGCATGCTCGCCATATTCTCTGACATGGTAGAGCGGTGTCTTGAAGTTTTCATGGACGACTTCTCGGTGTATGGAGTGTATTTTGATGAATGCCTTTATAACTTAGATAAGGTGTTGCAGCGGTGCGAGGACACACACTTGGTCCTCAATTGGGAGAAATGTCACATGATGGTGATGGAAGGAATTGTGCTAGGACACAAGGTGTCTAGCAAGGGTCTTGAGGTAGACCCCGTAAAAATTGAGGTGATTTCTAAGTTACCCCCACCAAATTCTGTAAAAGGGGTGAGAAGCTTTTTGGGACACGCCGGGTTTTATCGGCGATTTATTAAGGATTTTTCGAAAATCGCAAAGCCATTATCGGAATTGTTGGAAAAAGACGCAGTTTTTTATTTCAATGAGAAATGTCTTCACGCATTCGAGGTTTTGAAGGAAAAGTTGATTTCAGCTCCGGTTGTTCAAACGCCGGATTGGACAAAGCCATTCGAGTTGATGTGTGATGCGTCCGATTATGCTGTGGGAGCTGTTTTGGGGCAAAGGGTAGATAACAAGCCTGCTGTGATTTTCTACGCCTCAAAAACGCTTAATGATGCTCAATTGAACTACACAACCACGGAAAAGGAGTTACTGGCCGTAGTGTTCGCCTTTGAAAAATTTCGGCAGTACTTAGTGGGTTCTAAGGTGGTTGTGTGGACTGATCACGCTGCAATAAAGTATTTGATGGAGAAGAAGGATGCAAAGCCTAGACTAATTAGGTGGATTTTGCTTCTACAAGAATTCGATATTGAAATCAAGGACAAGTCGGGAATTGAAAATGTGGTGGCTGACCACTTGTCTAGGTTAGAGAGGGTTGATGAACAAGGTTTGAACATACCCATTACCGAGACCTTTCCCGATGAGCAACTTTTAAAAATTGATTCTAAAGAACCATGGTTTGCGGAAATTGTGAATTATTTGGCTTGCGGGATCATCCCGGAGGATTGGTCCTATTAAGAGAAAAAGAAATTCTTTCATTCATTGAGATATTATTTTTGGGATGACCCGATTCTCTTGAAGCAGTGCAGGGATGGTATTCTTCGCAGGTGCGTGCCGGAGGTGGAGTACGAGAGTGTTCTCCACCACTGTCATGCGTCGCCTACAGGAGGACACCATGCTAGCTCACGGACAGCAGCCAAGGTGTTGGAAAGCGGCCTTTATTGGCCCACATTGTTCCGGGATGCCTATGATTTTGTTAGGCAATGTGACCCGTGCCAGCGCGTAGGTAACATCTCAAGGAGACAGGAAATGCCCCTGAATGTATTTCAAGAAGTTGAGGTATTTGATTTATGGGGCATTGACTTCATGGGACCCTTTGTGTCCTCAAATTCAAATCTTTATATCTTACTTGCTGTAGATTATGTGTCGAAGTGGGTGGAGGCAATCCCCACAAGGACTAATGATTCGAACGTAGTGTGCAGGTTTGTCAAAGAGAACATTTTCTGCAGGTTCGGGATTCCCCGAATGATCATAAGTGACGGAGGCACACATTTTCAAAATCAGAAATTCGCGACACTTTTAAAGAAATATGGGGTCAAGCACAACATCGGCACCCCATATCATCCACAGACGCAAGGACAAGTGGAGGTATCAAATAGAGAAATCAAGAAGATTTTAGAAAGGACTGTAGCATCCACAAGGAAGAATTGGAGTGTATTGCTACCGGACGCGCTTTGGGCTTATCGAACGGCGTACAAAACACCTATATGCACCACGCCTTTTAGGTTGGCGTACGACCGGGCTTGCCATCTTCCGGTGGAATTGGAGCACAAGGCCCATTGGGCGCTAAGAAGGCTGAACTTGCGCTATGATGAGGCCGGGAGAAAAAGGATGTTTGAATTGAATGAATTGGATGAGCTACGCATGACGGCATATGAGAATGCCTGCATCTACAAAGAGCGCACAAAGTTGATCCACGATCGCCATATTAATATGCGCACGTTCAAGAAGGGAGACAGTGTTCTATTGTTCAACTCCCGTCTCAAACTGCATCCCGAGAAGCTGAAATCCCGGTGGAGTGGACCCTTCATTGTGGAGGAGGTGAAACCGCACGGAGCGATTCTCGTGCGTGATGGAGATGCCACGTTCTTGGTGAACGGGCAACGCTTGAAGTTGTATTTTGGTGGGAATTACAAGAGGAAAGTGAATGAGGTCAAACTCATTTCACTTGTGCATGAATGAGATGAAGGGAAGACGTCTAGCCTAAGACGCTAAACAAGGGCGCTTGTTGGGAGGCAACCCAATCATCGGTACATTAGGATAGTTTAATTTTAGTCATAGATTGCTTTTATTTCGTTTAAATTTTAGTTTAAAAATGATACCTTGATCCGTTTGTTGAATGTGCAGGCACAGGCAGGGTCGATACCATCGACACATCCGTCGATGGTATCGACATGGGTTCAGGTTGACACCAGCAAAAATCGCACTGTGTCGATACTATCGACACCCCCGTCGATGGTATCGACATGGTCGCAGACAGTTCGCAATAAAAAGTGTCGATGGTATCGACACCCCAGTCGATACCATCGAGATCTCTGGAGATATTCAGACGAATTTTGCTCAGTCAACTCGATACCATCGACGGCCTCGTCGATGGTATCGACATCATCACAGGTTGAATGCAACACAACGGCGGTGTCGCAATAAAAGCAAGTCGATACCATCGACATCCGTCGATGGTATCGACGGACATGTCACCGATCCGCACACAGACATCGACGACGATCGCAACAGCCACGTCAGCGATCCGGGTGCTGCGTCGATACCATCGACTTCCGTCGATGGTATCGACCCGTCAGCAATCCGGGTTTCTCGATCCAGCAAACGTCAGCCGTCGATACTCGTGAGGGAGGCGGATACCCGCGAGATGTGTCGATACCATCGACCCGCGTCGATGGTATCGACGGGTGAACAGGGGCGCTGATCAAGCCTATTTAAGGGGACTTGCAACGTCATTTGACGTCACACCTTCAGAGCAAGTATCCTCCTTTGCGCCGAGCACTCCCCCGAGCCCTCCAAGACTGAAGAGAAGCGTCATCGAGCGGAGATCTTCATCGAGCGGAGAATTTCTTCTCCATCTTCACCGAGCTCTTTTCTTCTAATCCCATCTTCTCGCAACCATGGTGCACGGTGCCGGAGCGTCGTCCTCAAGCGCACACCCTATGGAGATCGAGGAGTTCGTTCCTCCCCCAACCGCTTCCATCCCTCGTCCACGCCTAATTCATGCCAACATGGATGTGAGGAAGGTCTACGAGGAGATAATGAAGCGAAAGTTCGAGCCAACCCGGTATGTGGACCGGGGCATGATCCAGGAGTTGGGGTTCGAGGCCAACTTGGCCTACGTGTTGGCCGGGCAAGCCCGGCACACCGGTCGCCTTTACGAGCAGATCGAATGTCATGCGGATGGGCAGCTGTTTTTCGGCAAATGGGCCACATACAAGGAACTGGTGGCTGAGTTCATGGCGTCTCTTGACATCTGCGTCGTACCAAATGACGTGGTACCATCGGACTAGGCGTGGATCAAGGGAAGGGTGTCCTTCTGACTCTTCAACAACAATTACAACATCACGTTGAAGCAGTTCAACGACATCTTCAACTGGAACCACGGCCGCAATGATCACCGACGCCCCGACGCCCGCACCGACTACGACAACATCTTCTCCGAGCTAGTTACAGTGCCGGCAGGGAAGACCGTGAGCTACCACAATGCAGCGGTAGCGGATTTTGAACACCCGTTCATCCGGGTCCTGCATAGGATGTTGAGCTTGACTTTCTTCGCTCGAAGCGATCTTGCTTTGAGCAAGTTTCAGGAGAGTGACCTGTTCTTCCTCTACGCACTCCTGAAACGTCAAGAGTGCAACTGGGGGGCGTTCTGGCTACAGCACGTCCTGGCGGTGAAAAGGAGTACAAGGAGGGCTCCAATTCATTTTGGTGGTCTTGTCACCAAGTTGGCGCTTTACTTGGGGATGAACCTTCAGTCCATGACTCTGATCTCTACGAGGAGCAAGGTGAACGTGCAACACTTGCACCGTTCAAACCTCATTCTTTTCCGGGACGGGTTGGTGTACGCTCATTGCCACGTTAACCAAGCTTATCAGGAGAGCTCCCTACCAGACGACGTCTTCAACATAGAGGGCAAGAAGCACTTCCGGTGGCCAATCATAGCCATCGAGTCCTCCGAGGAAGAAGGCGGTGGTGACGAGCAAGAAGGCGCGGCTGCAGAGGAAGAGGAGGCTTTCACACCTCTTCGAGCATGTGTGGCACCACGGAAGCGTCCTAGGATGCATCCGGGTGCATCTTCATCATCTCAGCCTCCACCGCCATCACCACAGTACGAGCAGCCAACCGTGGATCCCTATTCCATGAAGGGTAGTACACCATGCTGCAGGACATCCAGCAGACTCAACAGCAGCACATGGGTATGTATACCGGCATTCATGAGACTACGAGCCGGGTATTTGACAACCAACGGGCTATGTTCGAGAACGAGCGGCTCATCCTCGCCAACCAAGAGAAAATGCACAACCGGTTGCATCGGATAGAGACGCAACAGGAGCCTTTCTTCGACCATTACTGGAGTCAAGACTACTTTGGAGGCTATCCACAGCCTCCGCCGAGGGCCCAATATGATCCAAGCTTCCAGGGGGAGTACCCGTCTTGGGATCCTACGGCACCGCAATACCCACCACCGCCTCCGCAAGATTGATCAGGGTATCACTGTTCCACCCTTAAGTTGGTTTTTGACTATGAGGCCATAGTCGAATTCAAGCTTAGGGGGGTGGCTGGAACAGCTCTATCTTTTATCTTTTCTCTAGTTGTTTTTAGTTTTTGCTTTGTTATTTGTTCTTGCAATTTTAGTTTGTTTAGGATCCACATCTATCTAGTGTAATCGTGGATGTCTTAAAAATTGTCATCTCGCTGTTGTCATGGGAAATTTAAGGGAATTTAAAATTTTCTGTGTCTTTTGGATAGCTTAACTTGGTTGTCCTTGGGAAACTTATCCTATGAAAATGATTGATTATGTCAACTCTAAAGCAATATGTCACACCCACACCCCCATTGACTCATGAAAAGTGGATAGTAACGGTTGTTTGAGCCTAACCTAATCAAATGGTAATGAGACCTTAATTGGATATACGAGAAAGAACCCTTTGAACTACTACACATGTCAGTAAGGAGGGACACATGATATTTTTCTAAGGTTCAGTAACTTAATCTTGTGATCATTCCACTTCATATTTTTCCCTAATCCACCAAAGAATTCGAAGTAAAGTACAGTTTTAATTCCTCCTTGCGTGCATAGCATGTAGATAGGATTTGCATTGTTATTTTCATACTTTTGCATAAAACGGAAAAATGTATAGTGATTCATGCACATTACCTTTAGGTGCATGTCATGTAGTTGCACTCATAACTTTCATGATTTTCATGCATAAGTACACCATGTACCTCAGTTTGTCTTGAAAAGTGATCTAAATTGTTCCATACCCTCGAAATAGTACAAAGATTTCCAATCATGAAGAAAAAAGCCTAACATATGTATCCCTGAGCAATTATGGATATGTGGGCTAAGAAAAAAAAATTCTGAAAATCTAAAAAAAATGAGAAAAGAAAAAAAAAGAGAATTTAGAAGGAAATGGAATAAGAGGGAGAAAGGAACAGGATATCACTTGCATAACAAGGAAATTGAGTACATGATGTGGCTTAATTAGATTTCTATCTCTTTTTGAGGTGGAAGGTTAGTGCATGCATCATTCCACCCAATTTTAAGCATTAGGGCATTTTCAATGTGCATTTGCATCATTTAGGGCATTTTGTTGTATGCATTTTGAAACTGTGTAATACTTCCAAATTCTTCCATGAACCACCCATTCCATCCACCCGTTGCTCGGATTGGTAGGCCACCGTGATTTTCTCCTCACTCATGTTTATCAGGAGAACTGCTTCCATGTAGATGGTAGTTAGGGCGAGCAACGTAGTGTAGGCGATCACAAGATGCACTAATGCTGAATCGGCAAATTTTATTATGTTAACTGCCTTATGTGATAGTGTTCATCGGTTTGAAGGATAATTTCTTTTATTGATGATTATTGTCGCCTGTAGGGTAATTACTGTTTTGTGATTAGGAAAGGCCGGTTTGAGAACGTTCAGTGGGAGTCATGTGGAATGTGGGGTGCTGTGTTGATTTTTAGTTGACATCTGCAATCTTATTCTAAGGATTAGTTGCTCGAGGGCGAGCAATGTTTAAGCTTAGGGGAGTTTGATGCGATGATTTTGAGTCGCATTTAGAGACCTATTTCATATGTGTTTTGTGCCTTAATTACTCATTTTCATGGATATTATTGCATAATTCACTTTATTTGGTCTTTGCCATCATTTTATATCAAATCCCCTTTGTTTTACTATTTTGAGCATTATTTATCATCTTATTATAAATTGTGTTGATTTACTTGGGCTTGTTGTGAAATTTCAGGAAAAACAAGTATCTGCTTCCGTCGATACCATCGACGGAAGTCGATACCATCGGCCAAGCCACAGGTTGTCAGCCGAGAAGAGCAATACAGAGTCGATACCATCGACCCAAGTCGATGCCATCGACATAAGGGGAGCTACAGCGTCGCTAAACGACAACAACCGACGCTAAAGGAGTCGATACCATCGACACACAAGTCGATGGTATCGAGATCACCACAGGCGCTCAGAATAAAAGAAAGGAAAGCTGCCGCTAATCTGCTGGGTCGATACCATCGACCCGCGTTGATGGTATCGACGCCGGCAGATATGCGTTGGATCTGTTTTGATCTCGATCGGACAGCTGTTGTTATTTGACGACCTAATTAGGGACTTATACCTAATGACGGCCGCCCATGTTGAGGGGGAGCTGAATTTTTGGATTGCACGAGTGCCAAGGAGGAGAGAAAGGAGAACGGAGGTCGAGAAGCTCATCCCGGGTGATTCGGACGCTGCCGAAGATGATTTCCACCACCGACAGGCGGGGAAGCTCGTGTTCTATGCCAAGGATCCACCGGTTCTTCTCTGTTCAGGGGTTTTCCCATTTATTTCCCATTTTTCTTATGAATTCCCCGATTTCTACCATGTATTCGTGTGAGATGAACATGAGAGGCTAAAACCCTCAATCTTTAGGACCGGGAGTAGCCCGGGAATGCATTGTATGACATTTTTATATCAATAATTCATATTTTTCTCTCAAATCCGTGGTATAGATTCGTTTTCTCCATTTCTATTGTTATGCTTGATCACCATAATAATAATTTAACACCCTTAATCACTTCGACAGAAGGATTAACGGTTGAAAAGAGACGAATTCTACATTAATCAATAAAACCCTTGACAAAGGAGTTGTAAAATTAATGGTGGGAACTGAGAGACCATTTATAATGCACTTAGTTTAGGGGAATGATTACTACGACGGTGGAATCAACCTAAATCTAAGTAGTGAATTACACCACGACAGTGGGTAATTCTGTTTTCAGGCCACTACCCGGATAGAGAGAGAAGTGTGAGGAATTATATGAAACCTAATACAATGTTGACCCGCGGTGAAACCGACATCCTAAAGATATCCCTTTGAATTGATTAAATTAACCTTTAATCGATTGTTTTCTTTGTTTGATTTTTATTTTCTTTTTAATTTGAACACAAAACCCTACTTTGTTAATCGGTCTAGCTGATTGCGATTAGTTAGTAGAAGTCTCCAATAATTCACGCATCCCTGAGTTCGACTCGGGCCTCACAAGGCCTATATTACTCAACGCGTATACTTGCGTTTAAGCGCGTAGTAAAATACACGTCAATTACTTAGACGTTTATTGGTTATTTGAGCAATTATTCATCACATTGATTTCTTTAACGATCCACTTAACCCGTTAGACCCGGTCTGCCGCCCTACCTTCTTCCTCCCCTCCCCGCGCATCTCGTGCTTTCCTACCTCTGTGGACGACCGGCTCTTGGGCAGCCAGAAGTCGCTGCTCCTCTACTTCTTCTCCCCCAAAACCTGGTCACACGCGCAGCTTAGTCGCCCCCGCAACTTCTTCCTCCCCTTCATCTCCTCTATCACCGTTAATCCCAGCCACCCCAACTGCAAGACACCATTGCCATCAGGTGTCGTGGTTTCCTCCATTATCAACAGACCCTAAGGTCGCGTCCTCCTCCTCAGTTGCTCCTCCTCGACCTACGCTGAGAAGCACCCAGCAGCGTCGGGCACCTCCACGAAACCATTTCCACAGCCTCCGTCGGATTCTCCCTCGGCCTTCCTCCGTTAGCTTGTCCTCCACCTGCCCCCAATTTCCTTCATCCCTTAGAACTGCGGTAGCTGAGAGAGCGCCACCTCCATCATCCTCCTGGAGCCGCATGCCGCTAGCTATAATAAAGAAAGCAAAAGAGAAAGAGGGAGCTTTTCATATGTAGCCGTAGTGGAAGGTGACACCATCACCCATCTTCACTGCTGCCTGCTGCCATGACAGCCTGAACGACCTTCACGGCAATCAACACCTCCACCAGCCTCACAGCCGTCAAGACTTGGCTAGCCACCCACGACAACAGAAATCCCTCCTTTCTTCTATGCTAAATCGGATCTAGTCGCCATTACTGCCTCATATGTTCACGGCAATCTAGCATTGCCTATACATGCCTCGATGCCAACAAGGCATGCAGCTTCATCATCACACATGCATCACAGGAGCTGCTACTGCACAGGACAACGACCTCTATCCTATTCTTCTTCCCCCTCCTCACCGCATCTTCTTCTTCTTCCTCTCTTCAATTGACGACCTAAACACTAATCTCAACCAGTCACCACCCCCTATGCCTTGACCACTGAAGGATGCTACGACCTACCCCGTAAGTCACCTGCACGTAGCAAGATCTTCGGCCTATCAACCATGGCGACGCCATCTTCGTCCTTCCTTTATCCTTCTCAGGCGGCGGTAGTGGTGGCAGTGCCATTTACAATTCTTCCTACTCCGTCGTCAACTCCACCACAACCAACCGCCACTCCTACTCCTCATACAACAACATGAACAGCAGCCCTTACTCGTCTTCCCCATCGCCATTCGCATCGTCCACCTTCTCCACAGCCTGCGGTTCCCCGTCCGGCGTCTTCACCCGTTCAGCGTCCCCTACACGCGTCAACCTTCCACAACCATCGTCCTCGGTCCGCTTCGCCCAACAACGTGAGACAACGCCACCTCCTCTTCTTCTCCTCCACCTACGCCCGACAACATCAAGAAACTCCAGGCAGCGTCGAGCACCGCCGGACAGCGTCGAGCGCCACCGGACAGCGTCGAGTGCCACCAGACAGCGTCGAGCGTCGTCGACACCTTGTCCATCAAGCCAAGTCTGCACAGCCAGATACACCTCCGTCAGATCCTTTAGACATCGTCCCAGGGTCACCTTTGCCATCTATGGCATCATGCTCACGGACTTCAAACCTACATATGGATCGTTGGGTCTGGAAAACTACAGGTTAGATTTCTTTGAGGTTTTAATCTCACAGATAACAAGGCTAATAGGATTAACAACAGTATCAATGTATATATAACCTTAGTATGTGTAATCACCTAATTGTATCATTATCCATTACAAGTCATTGACTATACCGATTCATCTTAATATGGATAGTGTGCATGTCCTTAGAACTGCCTGCTAAAATTATGAACTAGAATGTAATGGGTCTGAGATGATATCGATATGATAATTAGAACTTCAATGATAACCTAGGTGTTTAGGATGATAATACCAAGTGATTAGTATAACTAGGCCACTAAAATGATTAGCCTAAAACTAACTATACGTATATAGAATAGAACGTTAATATTACTAAATACTATGAACAACACACATATTTTGAAAACAATAGATTATATAACAAAGAGAACATGTTAGACATCCATGTGGGCATGAAAATAAACTAACCTAGAGTATACATTATCACAAATTTTGTCATATATTAACTAAACCCCATACTTCCTAATAAGGGTATCATGTTCCAATAGTATCTCATGTGATGCATAACCTTGACCTAGTCGAGCAAATCAAACTATACGATACAATGGGATAGAATGACATTACAAAACTTAAACTACAAGGACACATATATCTAACGACCTACTTTGATTTATGTGAATAATATGGATAATAGAACTAGATAATTAATGAATCATTTACTCACTTAGTATGATTAGAAACCCTAGTATGTGATTAGGTGATCAAAACTAGTATAAGAACAATATAAATGCATCCTATTAGGCTATACACACGTTAGCTTTCATTTGACTAACAAACATAATGTGTTCCTAGGATGAAAACTCGACTTCATGGACCAAGTATATCAATTGAGCTAACCACTAGTCATGAAGATAAGGTATGTACATCCTCTATTTTATTTTGGGTATTATTTGACTAAAATCTACATTCTTTTAATGAGGCATCTCTTGAACTGTTATTCTACTTGAAAATCACTTGCTTGGACATTTATTATTTTTTCTTCTCTCAATTCATGATATTCAATTGGTTATTGTGATACCTTGTTTATAATGGGTTTTTGGACCCCTTCTGCTATATTATCTTTTTATTTGAAATTGACTAAAATGCCAGTCTTGTCACTCTATTTTATGCATGCTACATGTTTGACTAGAATATCTAGAATAGAGGTACTTATGTACAACCATATTTATATAGGGCGTGTGTATTCCGCCCGGGGTGTGCGTTTCCACCCTTGTTTATTTTTAGGCCATGATCCTATGGTGTTATGGCCCTGTTTTAGGTATATTTAGTCTACATTATTATGCATGCAAATATTTGTTGTTTTAATGTGAATCTGTGGTTGATTGATATGGCAAGACATCCTTTTATTATCATTCTTGTAATCTGAATTTAATATGCCTCATTTCTTTTGTTACTTTCCTCTTGAACATACCTAATTGCAAATAGCCCCCTGTTCATGTGGGAACATCTCTCTTTTTTTTGTACTTTTAACCCTATATAATTCCCAGAATGTTTTATATATGTACATACTCAGCCTTTGCTGACCTCTATGTTATTTTCTATGTTCTGGGTGATGTTCCTTTCCACCCATCTTTAGGTACATTAAAGATCAAGGTTGCTCGAAGATCATGTAAAGAGAATTGTACCTAAGGATAGCTTGGAATGGCTAGATTACTCTTTGCTACTGGGCTCATTTGTAGATAGTTCCAGTTTTTGTAATTTCACCTTTTATGGTGATGAGATTTTGTAAAACGATACCCATTGTAACCTTGTAATAGTTTTGTTTCCGCTGCTTTATTATTACATGGCTCTTGTATTATATCATTTTGAGTGGATCCCCTTTCGGGTCTCACTCTTTACAAGCCCAAGATGGGAGGCCTCATGATCTAATACCAAAGAGTTTGAGCTCACTTTCCAGCACTATACTATCATATGATGGATTAGATATCTTATGTTTCATATGTTCATAGCCATATAGTATGAAAAATCAAGCAATCTATCATACAAGAACAATCATTTCATCTAATACCATATGCCAAGTATTTTACTACACATAACACAAGCATATTATATAATAAGCCAAATAAGAGGTAATGGTGTACCTTGATCAAGAGATAATCTAATCATCACATATCCCTCATGTCAACTATGTATCCTAGGTCAAACCCTGATAAAGATAAGATCATATACTATCATCAGATTCTCATCATCTTAACCCTAGTTATATCCATTTTAGGGTTAACTTAATCTCATTAGGATATGTGCATCATTACTTGCATTCTTGTCTTAGAATTATCTTAGTGATATTTTTCCAAATTATAATTCATTATATGAACATTAGGTTCCATCTCCTTTTTGTGCACATATTAACCCTAGTTTATATACATTATTCAAATTAGGGTTACAACCCATGTGTTAAGGGTCATCTTCATATAACATGGATTTTGTGTATAAAATTGATCTCAGATTTACATATTATCTTCTAGTTACTAATATGAGGGTTTTCTGTGAATTTAATGATTTATTGAGCATGTATGCATTAATTGCATTTTATTTAGGGTTATTAGCCCTAATTAGCCATATAAAGCAACTTACATGATTTTTTACATCAACATGATCATATCTAACAACGTATGGAAAATAAACATGAATATGGGTTTATTGACATTTTATCATAATTTTAGGCCACCGTTTGATATTTATTATCTATGAAATAAGTATATAACATCTTACATGATATTACTGATATTAGAGCATCAAAATCCTGATATTATGCTTTCATGTTGTTCTACGTATTTTTCTGAGAATTTCGATGCCTTATTTGTATTTTTCAGATCAACGGTCTATTTACTATGAATTTTACAAGATCTGACAATTATTGAACTGTTTACCTTTGCGAGTCAATCACATCCGGCCACATGGCACTTTAGGGAGGCGGCCCTTTGCTCATGTGTTAATGGTGAACCGGCCTGGTTCAGGGTTGACCGGCTAGGATTCTTGGTCTGGGCCGGGTTCAAGTCCTCCTCCTTTCCGTTTCTCGCTGCGCTTGTGTGCGAGCTCCATTCTTCCCGCACGAACCCGCCGCCCCGGCTGGGAACCTCCTAAACTACAGCGCTGCACCCACGTGCTTCACAGATCTCAACGCCGCCGGTTGGCCTAGATCCGGTGAGGGATTGCGGCCGTTCAGATGCTCCTCTCGTCTGCATTCCTCCCCGTTCTGCGTGAGTCCACGATGCCAGCGCGGCGCTGCTAGACTGAAACGCCAGCGAGAGCTCAGCCATTGCCACCTTCTGCTAGCTTCCTCGCCGCACGACGCTCACGTACATCTGATCAGGGCATTCTGGTCGCGGTATGGTCAGGGCGCCGCCGCACAAGAAGGGTCTCCGGTAGGATATCAATGGCCGATCTCTCCTTCCTCGTCATCTGTTGCGTCTGCGTTCTCCGAACGCATTCCACGTCTCGCACCTGCTAGTTCCAAGACTTCGGTAGACATGCTGCTTCATTGCTGGCCTCTGACGCTCGCCAACAGAAGCTCCTCCTCGGATTGTAACACTGCCATCAGCTTCGGCGACGCCGGTGTCACCGTGTCGCCCAGGGAAGGTGCATGGTTCGCTCCTGGAAGGAGCGCTGGGATCCGACGTGGCTTGGAGCCGATTCAGGGTTCTCTTCACACTCATGGCTGATCGCTCTCAACTATGAGTACCCTTCCCTTGCGCCTCCACTTGACGCCCCAATGCCTTCGTGGGTCGTCCGTTCTCAGTAATTGAGTGTTGCCGTAAAGCAAGGCAAAGGCAAGGAAGCGATGGCCGCCTTACTCTCTCTCTCTCTCGTGGTGCGTATGCTTTGAGAGAGGGTTCTATGCATGTCTGTCCAAGTAGGGGTGAGCATTCGGTTAATTCGATCGGTTACGGTTAATTCGGTTCGGTTGAATGGTCAATTTGTGGTTTGATATTTTAACCATTAACCTAACCAAATTGAGTCGGTTAATTCGATTATTATCCAATCGATTAATGGTTAATTCGGTCGGTTAATTTGGTTAACCAAATAACACTCATGTAATAATACTATTTGAAATACTCATAGAATTAGGGATAATTGCTATATTATAGTAGCATTGTTGTAAATTTAATTTTGAATGACTCGTAAAAACTTGAGTACTATATATATGGAGAAGTATTTTGAAATAAAAGAACAACTATATATGTATATATGAATGTGTAGGATATTATTTATAAATAAATTATGACTATTCGGTTAATTCAGTTAACCAATCTAAAAATATCTTTAACCGTCAAATTACCCATTTCACCAATTAACCGAAATAAATTAACCAAATTAACCGAATTAACCAAATTGACCTAATAAAATTAACCATTTGGAATTAACCGTTCGGTTAATCGGTTATTAACCAAATTCTGCTCACCCCTATGTCCAAGTCGAAAAAGAACCGTCCACAACTCTCTTCCTCAGGCCACGACCACAACGTGGGGACCAATGGAAACTGAAGTCTTCGCTCACTATAACCTCTATTACAAAGATGAGTTCCTTAGCTGTCTAATCAATCTTTAGCGGCTGAGATGAAGGATATACAACCCTGAATCCGTGGCACTTCCTCTCAAAAGGGGTGTGTGATATTAATGTATCAAAACGTAGGTTGTAAACAATTGAAACCTTATTCATAAAATGCATAAATGTACACATATGTCCCTTATATCCAAATTGTTGTATTTCCCTCTAAAAGCATACACACATTATGAAACTTTCACCATAGATTTATCATAGTCCAGCCTACATGTCATCCGATTCTTGTCCAAATATAATGATATTTGATCAACCAATTGAAACTTCAAAGAGGTTAAACATATGACATCCCAATCTCACACTACTACAGAAATTACTTATAACGTCACTTTTGGTGGTGTCGGTTGTAATAAAAAATCGACACCTAAACCATACAGTGTCGGTGTTTAAAATAAGACGACATCAATCTATGAAGGGCGACCAGACACGGGTATCGTTTTTATTCAGTGTCGGTTCCTTAATAAGAAACTGACACCTAAAAGTAACCGCCAAAACCAAAATTTCCAGCGAAAAAATTGCCTCCAAAAATTGACATACATCGTCGGTTTTTAAGAAAGGAACCGACAACTAAAGGTTTTATGCGAGACAGAAATTTGCTCAATTTTTATCGTCGGTTTTGTGACAATAACTGACGTCGTTGTGTTTTCGCACAAATAACCGCGAAAATTTTCACCTCCCTTTAGTGTCGGTGGTTTGTTTCAAACCGACACTTAAAGTTTTTATTGTCGGTTTTTGTTAGAAACCGACACCGAATGTTAACTTAAATCGCACGAGCGAGCCCGACTCTTCCCCTTTCTCTCTGTGATTGCAATCGGCTATTAGGGTCTGGCGATTCCGGCGTTCTCCTTGCTCCCCGCCGCCGATCTCTTTGCTCGCCGACGCCGTGAAGCGCCGCCGTGAAGCGTCGCCGTGAAGCGCCGCCGTGAAGCGTCGATCTCCTTGCCGCCGCCGTGAAGCACCACCGTGGAGCTTGCCATTTGTGGAGCTCGCCGGCGTTCGTGGAGCTCGCCGCCTCCATGGAGCTCACCGTTCGTGGAGCCGCCACCATCGTTGGTCCTCTCCTCCAGCCGGTCCTCCTCTCGTCAGTGCTAGCAGTAGCCAGCGCCAGTAGCCAGCGCCAACAGTAGCAGTCGGAACCATAGCTTGCCATTATCGTCACCACTGCCACTGCTAGAGGTAAAGCCTCCAATTGACTAGGTTTGCATCCTCAAATCATCCTTGGCTTAACCTATTTTTTAATGTGTGTTGTTGATGTGTGTTGACCTTGGCTGAACCTATTTTTTAAACAAGTAGATGTCAATGATAATTTAGTTAACCAATCCCTATGATTGATCCTAATTTAGTGCAGTATTGTTTTGCATTCATACACGATCGTGCTAAAATTTGTAGCGTACATTTCCAGTTTTAGGTTTGACTTTTTTGATGTTACTAGCGGATAGGAGTTAACCAATCCCTATGATTTATCCTTTTAAAAAAGTATTTCAAACATAGTGTCATGTACTCATAAAACTAAATATGAGTGTTGATTAAACAAATAGATAATAAGTGTCACCTCATTTTATGAAATACCAAGATACATCAAATTATAGAAAATACTAGTCTGAAAATTTATAACATCATTATATGTACTTACATTTTTTCTGAAAATATATAACATCGTTATATGTACTTACGTACACTTTGTTAATACTAATATCACGCAGTCTCTGTCCACCCACAACAGGCACTATGAACTGGGCCTCTATGTCAATGTTAATGTTCCTTATTGAAGAACAATTAGACATCATCCTAGATGATCGTTCCTTAAACTAATTGGCCATACCCAAACATTGGCATTTTCTAGAAGGAAGACAATACAGGCCTGGTGAAGTGACCCTAAATTTTGGCAATTATTCACATGTTATCGATGTTGAGTATGATTTGGCGGGAAATCTTGTATCAAAATCCGATTGGCGTGATTGGATTGGAAAGATGCATGTGGGTCGTAGCGACGGGCTTTTTCTCCGTCCAGTTGGCCATAATACCATCAACGTTTGGATAACCAACATCAATTGCGAGACCCCCGATCATCTACTGCGGTATGAGCACACGGCGGAGGATATCATCTATGACGAATCTGATTATGAGGCCCCTGTCAGTTTAGATTCGTCTAAATATAGTGAGGAGATCCACGACTCAGCATCATCAAAAAGGCCACAGTAGGTCCAATTAACAAATATAATTGTCAAGACAAAAAATTTGTGTTTACACTTTTTTTCTGAAAGCAATCAATACTCATAGCTGCTTTCTTTTCTGAACTTCAGGAGAAGATCGCCACAATGATAAGTCCTCGAAGTTACTTATGCGGGACCATGTTGGTGGAGTATTTAGTTGTCTATCTATCTAGACTTGTCTCTATTAATAGTTATTTTAATTATGCGCATGTTTAGGGGTACACCAACCCCTTTGTTTAGTTACTGTTTAGGGGTACACCAACCCCTGTGTGTGGATGTAAAAAGAGATTAATTGAATGGAACTGAAAGTTGCTACATTAATGCTTGTAACTGAATTGATGATTGGCTTGGTTATTGAATGTTACAAATTACTGATAAATTTCATTATAAATGTTCTTTTATCCTTTTTTTTATCAGTAAGCGTGCTTCTCATTCCATAATCACAAAATTTACAAAAAGGTAGAGAAAATGCTCAGTGATTCTATCTAAGTAGAATCTATGTAGAAGCACAACACTATCTATGTAGACTTCTATAATCACTATCCACATATCGCCACACGACACGTGGGTCAGGGTTAGTATTTTAAAAAATGACTCGATTTCTATGAATTCATATATGATAGAGAATGAGTGCAGCAAGCATCCCTTCTTTTCTTTCTGTTAGTAAGTGTAGTTCTTCATTGCCTTTTGGAGTGAAGGACAGCAAAGCACTTGCTCTGCTCCAGATCTCCGCAGCCATCTCACACTCCCACAAGATGTGAGCATTACTTTCTGCCTTGTTACGGCACAAGCTGCACCTTGAGGAAAGAGCAGTACCTCTCCTCTGCAGCAAGTCTTTAGTAGTGAGTCTGCCGTGCAGAATTTTCCAGCAACAGATGATGACTCTCTTAGGCGCTTTGGTACCCCACAGCCACTTCGCCCAAACAGGTTCAATGTGCTTGGTTCTGCATATATTCCATGCGTCCTTTATTGACACATCTCTCTGGTTCATAAGCAAGAAGCCATCCAAACCCACTCCCAGCTAGACGTTCTCTAACAGGCTCTTGAGTTCATCATTGCCTCTGAAACTCGGTATGTCCCACATTCCATCAGTGATGATATTGTTCAGATGGCTATCAGGTCCTAGCCTTGATCTCAGCTTCAACAGACCAGTATCCTTAACACAAGCCTCGAGAAATTGGCCGTTGACCCATGGGTCTTTCCAGGTCAGTACATCATTTCCCTGCCCTATGTGGAACCGCACATAAGGTAAGTATTCATTCCTGGTTCTTAGGATGTTTTTCCACATCCAGCTTTGGTTTTTCTTGAGGTTGCACGACCAAAGTGTCTCCATCTTAATGTACTTGCTGTGTATCCAGCGAATCCACATTGAACACTTTCTGTTTGCAATATCCCATAGTGTTCTTATGAGGCCTGCTTTGCACCAATCTTCGACTCTTCTGATGCCTAGCCCCCCTTTGCATTTAGGTCTACACATAATGTCCCAGGATATCGAATGAATGCATTTACTATCCTCCTTATCTCCCCAGATGAAGTTCCTATAAAGCGATTCAATCTCCTCCATTTTAGTTCTTGGCAAGGGGAAAACGCCCGTCCAGTAGAGGTGATAAGCAGTGAGAGTGGAGATGATAAGTTCCAACCTCCCTGTCATTGACAATAGCTTCGCTTTCCAGGCTTCCAGCTTTGTTTTTATTTTATCCACCAGAGGGTAGCACATTCTTTTCGAGATTCTACCTACAAATAAAGGTACCCCAAGGTATTTGATAGGAAATTCGCATGCTTCCACTCCTAGAAGCAAACTAAGGCTTTGTGGAGCTTTTTTACTGAGAAAGAGCTGACTTTTTTGCGAGTTGAGTTCCAAACCAGAAGCCTCCTTGAACCTCCTCAAACAGCTGTTAATTCCAGCTATGTTTTCCTCGTTTGCCTCTGCAAAAACTAGCAGGTCATCTGCAAAAAGCAAGTGTGAAACCTCCGTGTCACCATTACAGAGAGGAACCATTTCCTTCTTTTTGACTACCTCGTCGAAGATAATAGTCAGACCTTGCATGCCGATGATGAAACGGTAGGGTGCTAATGGGTCCCCTTGCCTAATACCACTTGTAGTATGGATTAGGTCAGTTGGCGCACCATTAATAAGGATTTGAACAGTGGTTGAGCTCAAGCATTCATCAATCCAATGCATCCAATAGGGTGGGAACTCCTTGTATTTCAGAATCGATAGTAGGTATCCTCTGTCTATAGAATCGTAAGCTTTGCTTAAATCTGCTTTTAGACACAGTTTGCTATGAGCATTAGGTTTGTTGAAGTCACTCACCAGTTCGTTTTCCAATAGAATAGCATCGGCAATCCTTCTACCCTTCACAAAGGCACATTGGTTTATGTTCTTTTATCCTTATTATAACTATGTTTTCAATGATCACTTCCATTATGGTTCAGGAGCTCGCCGGCCTTCTGCCTGCCCGTTCGGCTTCCACATGCACCCACCCATCTCGCCTCTCTCCCTACTCCAAAGCAAGACGCCCGACTGGGCTCAAACAGAGGTAAACATCCCCAAAAACCCTCTGTCTCGCCCTCTGATTTGTATTTACTTATCCACTCGTTCATCTAATGATTTTTTATTCATCACATTATTTAAATTTAGGGCTTTATATTTAAATGCATCTAAACATTCATAAGCTATTAATGTTGATTAATTTAGGAAGCATTGATATGTTGTTATGGCTGTCCACAAATGTTTTTATAAGAAATTGTGTGTTGAATGGGGTTGTGCACAAGGAATTGGTGTTGTATTTGTTGGCCTAGAAACCCGTCCAAGATTTACTCATTAGGAGTAAATCTTGGATAGTCCTCGGTTTGGGACTGTTCTTGAAAACCTAATCTCACTTAGGATGTAAGTGTATAATGTGTATTGGGTTTTCAAGAAAATTTCGGCAGCATTTCCCCGTTTGTTCTCTAAGTACATATGTACTTGGAGAACATCGGGGAAATGCTGCCGAAATTTTCTTGAAAACCCAATACACATTATACACTTACTAGTGAGATTAGGTGTTCAAGAATGGGATAGGTGGTACACATTTAAGAATGACATCACATGTTTAAACCCTAAAGTTTTAACCATAAACTCTAATCGGTTTACCCTAGACCCTAATCTTGTTGTAATATATACTTGTTTTCTCTTTGATCAGAGAATGGATAGATCATGGATGTCCATTCGCAATCGCTGCACCCCAGAGTTTATTTCTGGTCTTGATCAGTTTGTTAGATTTGCCGAGGAACATAGGAAACAACCTGGAGATAGGTTCTACTGTCCATGTAGGCATTGCGGTAACAACTTGAAAGTTAGTACTGGTGACGAAATCAGAAGTCATGTCATGTGCAACGGGATTGTACAAGGCTATACAGAATAGCACTGGCATGGAGAGATTTCAAACCTGAAACCAGTGGATGTCGATAGCAGTGCTTGTGTGGAAGAAGAAATTGCCTCTGATGACGTAGATGTGAATGAACCAGTTCCAGTAGACATCGTTGATGTGATGCTGGATAGTTGTGGGGTAGAGCACACCGATCCACCTCCCATGTTTAGAAACATTGTGCATGATGATGAGATACCATTATACATGGGTTGTAAGTTTACGAAGCTTAGCACTGTGTTGAGATTATATAAACTAAAAGCTAACAATCGATGGAGCGACAAAAGCTTCACGTCATTGTTGTCTTTGTTGAAAGTAATTCTTCCTGAAGGAAATGAGTTGCCGATCTCAACATACCGGTTAAAGAAATTGGTGTGCCCAATGGGAATGGAGGCCAAGAAGATACACGTATGCCCGAATGATTGTGTATTATTTCAAAAGGACTATGTGAATTTGAAAGATTGTCTGAAATGTGGTGCGTCAAGGTATAAATTGACGACTTCGGGGGAGTCCAAAACTGGTTCTCCTGCCAAGGTGATGTGGTATCTACCTATAATACCACGGTTTCAATGCTTGTTTGCCAATCCTATAGATGCAAAGAATTTGAGGTGGCATGCAGATGTTAAGAAAAATAATGATGGGATCATACGACTTGCGTCTGATTCCCCACAGTGGAAGAAGATTGATCTATTGTACCCTGAATTCGGTGAAGAGGACAGGAATCTAAGACTTGGGCTTTGTACAGATGGGATGAATCCGTACAGGACATTGAGCAGCCAACATAGCACTTGGCCAGTCATGCTTGTTATATACAATCTTCCTCCCTAGTTGTGTATGAAAAACAAGTATGTTATGTTGTCGTTGTTGATATCGGGCCCTAAACAACTTGGAAATGATATTGATGTTTATCTTGAACCTCTGATTGATGACTTAAAGAAACTCTGGGGTGAAGGTGTGATGGCCTATGATGCTTCGCGAAGAGAGACATTTTGTTTGCATGCTATGTTATTTTGCACTGTGAATGACTTTCCACCATATGGGAATTTGTATGGATATAGTGTCAAAGGATCTAAAGTGTGTCCTATATGTGAAGAGAACACTGATTCAATACGACTAAAACACGGCGGCAAGACTGTATATCTTGCTCATTGAAGGTTTCTTCCAAAATTTCATATGTATCGTAGGTTGCGCAAAGCATTCAATGGACAGAATGAGGAACATAGTGCACCTAAACCTATATCAGGGGAGGATGTTTATGAAAGAGTGAAAGACATCGCCAATGAATTTGGTAAGAGATCACAATGTACGATGGCCACAAGGAGTGACAAGTCTTTATTCAAGAAGAATTCGATATTTTGGGATCTTCCTTATTGGAGTTTTTGACAGTCAGGCATTGTATCGATGTCATGCACGTTGAGAAAAATGTATGTGATAGCGTCATCGGTACTCTGTTGAATATACCAAGTAAGACTAAAGATGGGATAAAATCCAGAATGGACCTATGTGAAATGGGAATAAGGTCAGAATTAACAGAATTACGTGAAATGGGTAATAAAAGAACATACTTACCTCCCGCTTGTTACACGTTGTCTAGAAAGGAGAAGAAAGCATTTTGTGAATGCTTGGTAAATATTAAGGTGCCACAGGGTTACTCATCCAACATCCATACATTGGTATCAATGAAAGATCTGAAGTTGATAGGTCTTAAATCTCATGATTGTCACATTCTAATGCAACAAATATTGCTTGTGGCAATTAGATATATATTGTTGAAGCATGTAAGGTTTGCAATCACCAGACTTTGTTTCTTTTTCAACAGTCTGTGCAACAAAGTTATTGACCCTGATACTCTCGATAATTTGCAAAGAGAAGTGGTTGTTACCCTATGTCAGCTTGAGATGTATTTTCCTCCGTCATTCTTTGATATCATGGTACATCTTGTTGTCCACTTGACTAGGGAAGTGAAAATGTTGGGACCAGTTTTCTTGCATTGGATGTATCCCTTTGAACGATACATGAGCATTTTTAAAGGTGATGTTCGAAACCGTTATCAGCCTGAAGGGAGTATTATTGAGGGTTATGTGGCGAGAGAGGTTATGGATTTTTGCAATGACTTTCTGCGTGGTAATGACGCTCCCGTGAATGACAAGAATATTGAGGAGCATTTTGGCAAAGGAGTTTTGGGAGCACGGGTGAAAGTAATCATCCATGAGCAGTTGGAGCAAGGTCACTTGTATATTTTATACAACATCGACGAAGTGAGTGTTTATATCGAGGAACATACCAATTTCATCAAGAGACAATATCCTCGATCCAATTCAATGTGGCTTGTTAGAGAGCATAACAAGACATTTATTAAGTGGTTTGAAGATAAAGTCTTACATCAACTATCTCAAACACGAGATAATGTTACTGAAACCATCAAATGCCTCACCTTTAAACCAAAATTGAATGTTATGTCTTATGAAGGGTTTGACATAAATGGTTTCTCATATTACACAAAGCGTCAAGATGATAAGAGTGTCGTCCAAAATAGCGGGGTCACCCTTCAAGCGTCGACTATGTATTTTCCAAGTGCAAAGGATAAAAGTCCACGTGAAGCTAAAATGTCATATTACGGTGTCATTAAAGACATATGGGAGTTTGACTATGTAGATTTCAGAATTCCGCTCTTTAAATGTAATTGGGTTGACAACAACAAAAGAGTTATAGTGGATGAATTGGGTTTCACGTTAGTGAACTTTGAAAATATTGGCGAGAAGGGTGAACCATTCATATTGGCATCACAGGCAAAACAAGTATTTTATATCGATGATCCTGCAAATGATAAATGGTCGGTTGTTCTTCATGCTAAAAGACAGTTCATTGAAGATCCTATAGATGAAGAGGAGTACTATGATAAGTATGATGACTCCAATCCATTCTCAGTTGGGTTGCCAACACCACCAAACATTGAAGCTGGGGATGACAATGACTTGTATGTTCGTGGGGACATAATGAAGGATTGTTAATTGATAAAAGATCACAATATTAGAGGTATGGATATTTATATTTTTATTATGTTCCCATGATGACCATGCTGATGATCACCGTGAGGGTGAGGACGTGCTTGCACCGCCTGACAATGTAAGTTTTAAGAATATATCCCTGAGGTTTCTATCTATATGTTCATTTATAATTATATTATGTAAGTGTGTTTTTTATCAAAATTTTTGGATACTAGTTAATAGCAATTCTATTTAATTTATAGGCATTTGCCAAAGACTACAGGCTATGCAGGACGGCCATGACATAGCTATGCAGGCCATCGACATTGCTTTGTAAATCCAAAGTGCAACAGTCGGAGAGAAAGCAAGCATCCCACACTGTAGCTTAGTACATATATATAGTGGGACTAAGGTGATGATCTCACCTGCTAAAACAGGTTACCGACAACTACATGTTATGACTGTGAGGTTGTGATTCAGCAACCATATGCATTAGCAGGAGGACAAATAGATTTCACCACGAGTTAACATTGAAGAAGGTCTACTAACCTACATTGAGCTAAACAAGTTTATCAGTACTAGCCTAAGGCACAAGTACCATTCGTTGATACAATGACGGTCGTGGAAGCTTAGTGGCCACTACACGTTCAACTGGCCAGTGGCCACTAAGCTTCCACGACCATCATTGTCCCGACGAACGGTACTTGTGCCTTAGGCTAGTACTGATAAACTTGTTTAGCCCAGTGTAGGTTAGTAGACCTTCTTCAATGTTAACTCGTGGTGAAATCTGTTTGTCGTCCTGCTAATGTGTATGGTTGCTGAATCACGGCCTCCCAGTCGTAACATGTAGTTGTCAGTAACCTGTTTTAGCAGGTGGGATCGTCACCTTAGCCCCACTATATATATGTACTAAGCTATAGTGTTGTATGTAAATTCGGTACTGCTATTATTATGCACTATATATGTGTTAGTCTGTCATGTTGTTATATGAATCTGAAACTCTTGTGCGTGCTGCACTTTATGTATTGTATCTGTATCATGCTTCCCTTCATTGTGGCTTCTTTTGTTGTTTCATGGCTCTTTGAATATATGATTTTGTTGACAATGATGACAGTGTGAATGAATTTTTATGAATTGTGTGTGAAAATCATCAACACATGAATGTTTCTACATGTGTCTAAATGTGAAAAGAGATAAAATGTTTGCAGGTTTGTGGCTTGTTGTTGGCTGATATCAATGGATGTCGTAAAACCTACAGTTCATAACTGAACTGCAGGTTTTTCATCCTGCGACCAGCCACAGCAGGTCTGCAGACTGACAGAAAAAAAACATCGGTGTCGGTTATTTGAACAAAACCGATGATATATGGTTACAATGTCGGTTTCCATACTAGTAACCGACGTCGATGTACCTAATGAGGCTAGACACCACGGCTGTGCTGGCCAACACGGCCGTGGCAGCGGACCAGACATAAAACATGCGTCAGATATTTATATACAATCGACGACATAGGATAACAGTGTCGGTTTCCCTACTAGTCACCGACGTCGATTTCCCTAGTGTCCAGACAACACGACCATGTTGGTCAGCACGGCCGTGCCAGCGGCGTCAGTTATCACTAGGAAACTGACGCCGATAGTGCCCCAGATGACGCCCTTTCTGTGGCGCGAAGGTATGTAGCGTCAGTTTCGATCCTAATAACCGACGCCTATACCCCCTGCTGGCGCGTTTTTGGCGCATTTTCGGTGGCGCGTGAAGGGTTTTGGCGTCGGTTTGAGAACCGACGCGTAACGCTTGGGCTTTTAGCGGTGCCCACATAGGTGTCACTTTAAACCGACACTAAAGGCCTTAAAGACCTGACACTAAAGGCATGTTATGTACTAGTGTCAATTATATGAACTCAATTATCCCACTGGGTCCAAAACCTTAAAAGTCCACTCCATAACATCGTACACATCTTAAGAGAAATTTCGTCCTCGAAATTAAGCCAAAATCCAGTCCATCTCATAAGCAAACAAAATAGACAAAGATATACAAGCTAAAGCTTAATTTAGTCGAGATAAGACATTATAAATTTCAAGGTAAAGTTTAGGTCAAATCTCAAGTAGTATGTCGAACATTTCTAACTTGGGGTTTTTGGAACCCAAACCAAGTCAACATCCTTTTTCTTATATGTGCAAGAGAATGAATAATGTCCTAGACGTAAATAGTAATGACAACAAACAGAATCCATTTCATTTCTCTTCTTAGCTAGAGTGTCTTTAGGTACATATATGACCTTGGTTTTGGGTTTTTGTGTTTTTCTAGTTCTAGGATTTTGGTAGGATTTCTCTTTAGGTACATAGCCTAATCCTCTCCTCCCAATTTGTCCAGATGAGTCCTTAAGGATTTTATCAAGAATGTCTTTGTTTTTCAAGCTACTAATATTCTTTTGCAACTTAGCAATTTCATCCACTCTCCTTTTAATGTCTATCTTTGCTTGGTTTAGATTAGATAACAAACTATCTCTTTCTTTGACAATAACATCATAATCTGAATGAGTACATAGAATAGGTTGAGTTTGAAGATCATTTATCTTAGCAAGCAATTCAACCTTTTCTTGGCAAAGAAAATTATTGTTCTTTTCTAGAGCAAGCAACTTAATATTGCAATCATTAATAGATGATTTCAAAGTAGATTTTTTAGACATAATACTTTCCTTTTCAAAAGTAAGATCATTCAATTTAGGATACAAATCTTCATTGGTTTTTGTAAGCCTTTTTAATTTCTTTTTACAATCAACATATTTATCATGTAATTCTTCAATACTAGTGACTAGCTCTTATTCAGATAAATCAAGAAGACTTGCCTCATTTTCTTTTTCATTTGTTGTTGCAATGAAACATCTTACCGTGTCTTCTTTGGTCATGAGACATTCCATTTCCTCCTCACTCTTGCTATCATCGCTTGAGTCATCCCAAGTTGCTTTGTAGGCTTTTTCTTTCTTCTTGAGAGAAGATTTCTTTCCCTTATTGACTTTGGGACACTCTTTTTTTAAATGTCCCTTCTTACAAAATTCAAAGCACCTAAGGGAAGAAGAAGAAGCAGAAGAATTTTTGTTAGTTTTAAACCTTCTATATTGCTTACCATTTACAATGAGTGCCTCTTCTTCACTATCTTCTCCACTTGTTTCGTTGCTTTCTTTAGTTGATGCCCTAAAAGCAATGTCCTTCCTTTTCTCCTTCTTGTGTTTGGCTTCCAATCTTTCCTCTTATTCAAGATTTACCTCATGAGTCTCTAGATTGCCTATGAGTTGCTCCATCCTTATTGTGGTGAGATCATTAACTTCTTCAATGGCTATCACCTTTGGCTTGTATCTTGAAGGTAACGATCTTTTTTTTTAATTTAAAAAAGGTAACGATCTAAGAATTTGAGACACTTGATCTTCTTCACTTGTATATTTTCCTAATGCACTTAAACTGTTAACAATGGAAGAAAATCTTGCATACATTTCACTAATAGATTCATTAGGTAGCATATGAAATTGTTCAAACTTTTTTTAAGCATATTAATTTTGGTGTTTTTAACTTAGGTAGTTCCTTCATGCATGTGTTATGGAGAGTTTATTCCATATATCATAAGTTGTATCATATGAAGATATTCTATTAAACTCACTTACAGAAATTGAACAATATAAAATGCTTACTGTCTTTGCATTTAATTGAACTTGTTTTATTGTATTTGGATCCCATGTTGCATATTCTGTCGCGGGAAGTACATAGGGAGTATATACCATCCTTCAAAGGTCCAAGCTAATCCATTGGAAGTAAAATTGCATCCTTCTCTTCCAATTAGTGTAGTTTCTTACATCAAAGGGTGGTGGCTGGCTCAGGTAGGTTCCTTCAAGGTTGAGGTTGTGAAGTACATCGTCCCCCATTCTTTAAGACCTGTTATGACTCCTTAAAGACCTACTCTGATACCAATTGAAAGATCTAGAGCGGGGGTGAATAGAGCATTTTGGACAATTTAAAGTTAATTGAAACAATTAAAGCACTCAACCAAATAAGGAGGAGGAAACAAAGAAGACACTTTGGTTTAGAGTGGTTCCAACCTTTGAATCAAAGGTTGTCAGTCCACTACCCAACTGTTTCTAATTGGGATTTTGAAAGTGAATTATTTTATTACCTCACAAGGATGTTACATAAAATGCAATCACCTTTCACTCGAAGTAGCCTTCACCTTGAAGTAGCCTCAACCCCCTTGAAGCAGCCTTCTTGAAGTAACCACTAGCAATCCTTGGAGCAGTCTTCACCACCTTGAAGTAGCTCCACCACCTTGAGATAGCCTTCACCTAGAAGTAGATCTGACCTCCTTTGAAGAAGCCTTCTTGAAGTAATCTCAAGCACTCCTTGGAGCATCCTTCACTTTATTGAAGTAGCACCAAGCAACCTCCTTTCAACAGCCTCCAACCCTAGGAGTAGTCAAGGAGAACAAAGTACAATGTAGAAGAAATAGAGTGGAAGAAAGAAAATACTTATCCAATGTAGTACATCACTTTGATCCTATATCAAGCATTTAGATCTCTTATCCACTTAGTATGGACGTGTCTATATGTGGTGGCTAGGATATTGTAACTATAGGACACAACTCTAGAGAACAAGGATGAAGATGGCAAGTGAATTCTAGCTTTGTTGCTCTCAATAGTGGATGCTCAAGTGTAGCTTAGATATTGTGTATGAAAGTAGTGATTTGGGTGTCCTAAGGCCTCTCCTATTTATAGGAATGGTTTACAAGTGATTAGGGACATTGTAGGGAGTGTCTAGAGTGTTCTTAGTTCTTAACTAGCCGTAGGGTGTACATTAGTTGGCTAGCAATTGCTAATTTGTTCGTGCTTGAAAGAACAATCTAGAACCCTACTCGGTCGAGATTTTAATCGACCGAGCCTGGGTTTAAGGAAAAAGTATTGCAATGTCTATTTCCAAATTCCAACTACCAACCACTCAGTCTAACAGTCACAAGCTTTAGATCGAAGCTTACTTAGTCGAGATTATGTTTGACCGAAGACTATTTTAGAGAACAATTGTGTAAGTTGTTGAACAGTGCTCACAAGTTCAACTGAGGTGGTTCTCAGTCAACAAAGAACTTCGACTGAGTGTGTCTCGGTCGACAAGTTCTTCAACCGAGTGACGTGGCATTTATTACACTAACAAATTCACCCAGGGCTAAAATTCCTGGGGTTTTACCAAAACCTGGTGCAATAATACCACCTGCAAGCGGGCGAGTCTTATCGCAGTATAGTTAAGGATCGAATCCCAAGGGAAAACTTTTTTAAGAATATTTGATAGTTGGATCCAGCTCAACTAAGACTAATACTTACAAGGAGTTGATTTTGGTTTATTTAAACGAATTACAAGGAAAGTAAAAGAGCGGTATTAAAGCTGGATCTAGATTAATGATGGAAATCATCGGGGTGGTATCGGGTTTCCCACCACTACACATGCAAACACATCCAAAACACATACAGGCCAGAAACAACTATCTAAATGGAGCAATAAACCCCCTGTTAGGGTGTCAGGTTCGTGTAAGCATCACCTATAGGCATCAGATATCTCATCACCTACCAGATCACACACTTACTACTCTGAAGATATCTTTCAGAAGTTCTTTTCAAGGCATCAACCATGTTAAACAATATTAATGAACCTAAGTATTGAAGTTCTCGCAACAAAGGGTTATAATAGAACATGTAAGGCATGTTGTCAATCCACAAGCACGTATCAAACGATTAACACAAGATGAAAAGTTATATACAATCCATGAAATGTTTTAAGATGAACATGTAAGCATGGGCAGCGGGGCTAGTCCCCACACCCCAGTGAAAAGGACTACTCGCTCCTTATGATAGAAACAAGAAAAACAAGAGAGAGGGAAGATTTTGCCAAGGTCATTGTGAAGAAGATGGTCGAAGCTCGGTGGAGAAATGGTCTTCTACACGATGTCGGGGCAGATCTGGAATGAGGAGAGGAAGAACATCAAGGCAGGAAAGCTAGATCTTTTGTCTCCTTCTTCCTTCTCTTCTTGTGCACTTGCTTGTAGGAGAAGGACTGGTAGGTGGCTGGCAGAAGAGTAGATCTGCAGATCTGAAGTCCCACCACTCTTGTTGATAGAAGATAGATCTGGATGGAGCGGAGATGGAGGAGAGGTAAGAACTCCATAGAGGTACTCCTTGGCAGTGGAGATCGTCTTCCTAAGGGCTGGGCACAGAGCAGTAGCCTCCCGGCATCGTGGAAGAGATGCTTTGATAAGATAGGTGGGTGGCCTATTTATAGGCGCAGGCCACCGACTTAACTCTGTGGTCGAGGTACTAGCCGCGGCCAAGGTGTTGGTTGCGGTCGAGGTGAACACTGACTTAGTCCCGTGGTCAAGGTTGTATACCGCGGTCGCAGTCCTTCTTTGCTTGGTCACGGTCGCGGTGTAGTACCGGTCACGGTTGAAGTCAGGTTATGGAGGGGTAAGATCACAGTCACGATCTAGCAACGATCGCGGTCGCGGTCAGCATTGATCACGGTCGCGCTCCTCTTCAGGTCACGATCTCCATGTAGGTCGAGGTGTAGGCGTCTTCCAGCACCACAGTCGTGGTCGAGCAGGTGTGGACCTTGATCGCGGTGACACTTTAACTCGTGGTCAGTCGCGATCTTTTGTAGTCATGATGTCTCCTTGGGATCGCGGTTGCGTCCTTCTTTGAGATCGCAGTCATCATGAATCAAACCCACCCCCGCATGGGGGGCTATTGCTGAGGGTCGAATGGCCTGTATTGATGAATCCTTTGACTGATGAGGATGCTTTCTAATGAAGGATCTGGCCATTAAAAAAGGGTACAAATTATCGAAAGTTTCTTGGGCCCGCTAGTCGGTTAGAGGGACCACCGTCCCCTACACCTCCTACACTGGCGCACATAGCGCGATGTTCAATCCTACAATGGAGACGAATAGATTTGATCAAAACTCTAAATGATGGTATGAAACTGAGGAAAAGTGTATATGAGCATATTCAAGGGGTGTATGTGAGCTTTTAGTGCAAAACTGGGCCAAAAATGGCGATTAAAACTAAGATGAATATGCATTCATCACCGAGGGTATCCCTATTTTAGACTTTTGAATCACCTACTAAGTGTGTGTTTCAATGTGTGTTGGTGACTCTAACTTTGGGGGAAAACCTATCTAAGGGCTATAAGTGGGTAGGAAGATCTATCGCTTGATTTACATGATGTCTAAGTACTTGTACATTATATTTTTATACAAGTGTTTACATTTGAGTACAATCATGAACATTTATACAGTTAAACACACTGATCTTCAATTTGTATTGATCTTCATCTTCCCACTTAGTAGGATTTCCTTATTCCTTTAAACCCTGAAATACTCAAATAAGATGTTAGATCCACAAGTGTGAAATGTTTGTCATCATAAAAACAAAGGGTATATGAATTTCCAATTTAGCCAACATGTATGAGATCTAATGGAAAGCTTATCCTCCCACTATATCCACTGAAGGAATTTATGTCAAGTTGTGCATCCAGTAAGACTTGCATATTTTCCTTAGGTTCAATAACCAAGGGAGTTTATATTGACATCAATATGTATTCTAGATATGCATTTCTTGTATATACGTCCAAAGTGACTTTTGTTGATGATAATTTTTGAGTCATCAATTATAATCCTTTAGTATAAACGTTATAAACATTTATCTTGAGATTCTTTCATACAAAGACTGTGACACCTCGTCATGCTAAACGAGATTACTCAAAACACAAAATACGATCAACTACTAATTAATCATATAGTCAAAAATGAAGAATAATTAAAACCAATTCCAACAATGTAAATAAACTCTAGAACATTTACAAAAGGTCCATCATTCCATTCTCATATACTGTAACAAGTATTTACATATGGGTCCAAATACCTCAGTCACATCCTGCATACAAAAGATATTTCACATGTACATGCCATATATTTACAAACATTGGCATACTACCAAAATCTCATGTCGATACGAGTATATCATCTAGAAAACACATCCCATACCCAGACCTGAGAGTACAGGAACAACACTAGGACTCTACTACTAACATCTACAACTAACCAACATTTTGAATCTATTGATCATCAGGTTGGTTTTCTTCCACAGCGCGACCTCGATCTCATTGCCCGCGACCACCTAAAAAAAATGTGGTGACCCACGGTGAGACGTAGTCCCAGCGAGAGATATAACTCTCTCCAACATATATTGATTATAACATATTAATTAACAGTAAATACATTGAGCAGTTAGGGTATTGAATTAGCAATATGAATAGATGGAACAATTTAAGCATACTAAGCAGTTAAGCAAATAAGTTGTAACATCAAGTAGAATTACACAATTTTCATAAGTCATCATCATGTAAGAACTATGTAGTGTAAAGACAAGACAAGGGTTAATCAACCAATGTGATACATATTAAACCCTAGCAATTATACTACACAGATGGTATTATATCTTTTATTATTATGCCTTGGGGAGTTTGAGTCGTATCACTCAAAGTCCAACTGACCACTATGAAGTTCTATTCAGTCCCATATAAGATCTAGGAGTGCCAGTATCCTAAGATCTCTTCCCCTCGGTCAGTACAAGTAAACTGCAGTGACATACCAGTCAAACTGCCAACAATGACATTAGTCAAATGATAAAAACTAGTCCATACTTGGTACAAGTTATGACACTAGAAAATAGGGTATACAAACCCTCTAATCTGAGGTACAATCACAACTGTCCTCAATCACATCAAATGTTAGAGGCATGACCATAGCCATCCTCCATAACCTGCAATTGTGGATGACAAGGATATATCCTCAAATTGCCACCCCCACATACTCAACAGTATGCGCTCTGAGTTTCCCTTGGGAATACTCGTTTCACCATCCAGTAAGTTCTAACACTGAAGATGGGTCTGCGGCACAAGGTTCTACATGATTAAGGTTACACTTGATTAATTACTGCCAATTGAATGCATTAAGGCTTTATCATACAAGTGGACATTCAAACCCTAATTATTTTCTAACAAGAGTATATGTATATAAACTTCAAAAGATATAAAACATTTGAGATATAAATCTTAATCACATTACCACATTCTATCATTCATTGCAAATTATTGGACCACACTTATCATCATACGATTACAAGATACCAATATCTTATCACAACTTCTAGGGTTTTAACCCTTATTGGAATGTGAAGAGGATTTCACCTCAATCATGGCTTCAAACATGCCCAAAGGTCGCTAAGACCATCACACTATTCATACTAAGGTTATCATCATCATTCCATGCCTTAAACAAGGCTCAAAAGATCATTAGCACATATGTGTCCATAGATATTAACATGGCAAGGAACTATGATATTCAAATAGTACTACATTGTGGTTTCAACACAAGAAGAGTGTAATTCATTATCACATTAATCATTCAAGAGGTCTGATTATAACCAATCAACATCATATAATTACATTAAGGTTTGGTATAACAAGCTAGATCACATGGGAGTTACGCATCCACTTATTATAGTGATTTATCAAATATAACTATAGATGGCAAAGGCAAGACTACAAATTAATGGTATTGAACCATCGAATTATCATCACTAGTACCCACATATAATACCATGTGCTTTATTCTAATCCATTGGATGTTAAAGCATCCAATAGTATTCATTGGATCAGGTTCATTATTCAAGGTTATCAATTGAAGCATAGGTCTAAACATTAGATCAATTGAACCAAGGAACCATTGGTTCAAGGTTTAGTCAAATATACAATTACATTCTTAACTCATCATATAAGGTGATGACCTAATCCACCATTAATTGTGATCATTAGATCACCATTGGTTGTTAGATCAGTAATACATTCAGTTAACACCATCATATATTAAGCTAATGTCATCATCGATTGATAACATCATTAGAATACTTAGTAAATGATAATTAAACGTCTAATTGAGACAAAACCTGACCTAAGGGGGTGACCATAGGTTTTCACCATAAATTTGACACCATTGATCACGAACATCAGTTGCCAAGATAGCAACACCATTGGTTGTTGAATGATATGACCATCAGTTGTGTGATAGGGAAGGAAATAGCTTGAAAACCCTAATTTTAACCATCAATTATTTTGTGCTTAGCACCATAGGTTGATGCTATAAACCTGTCCCAGATCATGTTACACCTTAGAAAGGTTGTATACATGTTTACAAGTTCAACCACAAAAATTCGTAATTGTAAACAAGCATGGTTTCTCTATGCTTAGATCATCACATTCAAGCATAAACATGAACTAACAAGCTTCTAGTAAGCAATATAGGTGAAGAATGTTATATAACTCGCCTCTATAGAGTATTTCAGATCCCAAACAGCAAGAATCTCGAGCAAATAGGGCACGAAAACCTTGGATTCAGATCTGAACTTGGCCAAATAAGCACTTCTCTCCACAAGGAAGCAAAACCCTAGAAAAAGAAACAAGAAGGATAGATTTTTTAGTTCTAGATCCACTTTCACCATGGAACAGTAGGGTTCCAACCTGGAGGAAGGTCTAAGGAAGGATAAGAGCAATAAAAATGGAGAAGGAAGGAAAAAAAACAACTTTCCTTGCTCGAAATCCCTAGAAGATGACCTTGGAAACCCTAGGTAGGGCTAGATGGAGCTCTAGGAGACCTTCTTCTCCAAAAAGGGGTTGTCTTCTACCTTAGAGCAATTAATTCCACATAAAAATAGATATGAGTCATTGATCGAGGTTAGAGGAAATAAAAAGCAAGCATAGTTTCGTATTTGGGCAAGGAAGAGGTAAATATAGCCCATGGATAAGGATGGAAGCAAGCATGAGGTGTAAAAGTAGCTTCCCCATGTGTCTATGGCCTTAAACTATTAAGAATATACAAGCACACATAGAAGAATATCTCCCACCATCCTTATAGACCTTCTTAGTTTTCCTTTGTTGAAATTCCCAGCCAATCACATAATTCACTAGTTGATAGCTACTAAAGGTAGCTCATCCGTGAAGGGGTAAACCCTAAAATACCCTTAGAGAAAACACCTTCAAACAATGTCTCAACTAGGATTCCCATGGCTAAAAATAATAAATAATGATAATATAACATCCAAGGAACATAATGTATGTGAAAAATTGCAAAAAAAAACCCTCAATTGGGTAAATTGCAGAAAAGTCCAAAATGTACAGAAAATTACATAACTTGCTCAAACAATGTCCAAATTGGACCAAATTTGAAAATGAAGTTTGTCTTATGATTTAAAAACATATAAAAAGGTTATATTAGGGTTATAAACATTCAATTATTGTAATTAAGCTCATTCAACTCATTATGCAAGTTCAAGGGCCTTACAAAGACCATCTAAATATCTGGGCATTGCCACATAAGATCATATATTTTGAAATAGAAACATCAATAAATCACTTTCTTGATTCGTCATCCTTGTCATAGAAGATGCGTAAAGTAAATGTTTCTATTTATTGGCATAATAAAATAGTAGTTCAACTAACTATATTACATGCCCATTGGGCTAAGATAAATTTAAATATATAATAAAGCTTCAGCAACTCTTGCTCCGCCTTGTCCATCTTTTTCCTTTCATAAAGGCTTTTACTTCTTATCAGATCCTGCACATCAAGTATGTCAGATCACTATTTGGTATTTTATACCAAAATGAAGAAGTAATCAAATTTATCTAACCTGAAGTGGAGGCCTCAGTGCCTTATTTTTTCTTCTTTAGTTCCTCTAACCAGAGTGGGCAATTTCTTTTCCAATGCCCAGGCTGGTGATATTGGTGACAATCGTCTCTTTTCTTTACTTCTCCATTTGCTTTGAGATTTGAAGACTTGGGCTTCTATCTAGCTTTAGAAGTCTTCTTAGCTTTGTTTTTGCATGTATACTTCCCCTTTGTCTTGTTGATTACCATGACAAACTTGGGCTTGTCTTTCTTTGTTTGAGTCTTAGTTGTTCTCAACATGCCCAAAAACTTTGTCAATAGCTTGTCAAAGTCGTTCATGTTGTAGTTCATGACAAATTGACTATATGACTCTGGCAGGAACTGCAAAATCACATCAATGCCCAACTCTTGACACAAGGGGAATCCTAGTATAGATAGATTTTCCACATACCCAATGAGCTTGAGTACATGAGGACCTAAATGGTCTCCTTCTACCATGTTGCACTTAAATGAAGACTTGGAGACATTGTATCTCTCTTGTCTTGCTTGATCTTGGAACATGTTCTTGAGATGTGTGACCATCTCAATCACATCCATGTTCTCATGCTGCCTCTGCAACTCATAGTTCATGGAGCATAATATCAAACATTTGACTTTTACGACATGTTTAGTATGCTTCTTATAAGCATCTATATCAGCATTAGGTGCAGTTGGAAGGGGCTCATCTGGTTTTGGCATCCTCAGGACATAGAGCTTGCGCTCCTATATATGTGAGAATGATTCTCAACATCCTGAACCAGTCGTGGAAATTGTTCCCATTTAGCTTGTCCTTTTCAAGGACCGATCGTAGAGAAAAGTGATCGTTGTTTGTTTCCATTTAATTCTACAAAAGAATTTGCAATTTTGTCAAAACTCATTTTGATTTGATTTATTTGATTTTGTGATATTAGTTAGGCCTTTAATTAACTATCATTCTCATTATTTTGTTCAAATTGATGACCTCAAGTATCAATTCAGAAAATTACAGTGAACAATTTTCTAATGAGCCAAGATCTAAGATAATTCAACTATGACCCGACCAACATCAGCGTACTTAGTCAATTATCAAGGTAGGTAACTTTTGTCAATGGCATCATATGCAATTCTGGATAGACAATATGTGCAACTCCTTGCCATAAACATTTGCATGCTTCTGGGCCTAGAGGCTTTAAGAAACACCAATTAAGTCTGGCCCAATAGTCAACATCATAATAATGCACCCCGCTATGGCGGAACCTACATTACTACTATCACACTTCGACGAGGTAGACAGTGCACCACGCTATGGCGTAACCTACGCTTAGTCGAACAAGCTTTTGATGTGTGTTTCTAATGGAAAGTATCTTAGACTTAATATGTTTGATTTAGGGATATATATATCTCATATATATATATAGGGCATTCATTCATTGCCCGCGCGGGTAGCCTGAATTTTGCTACTCTGCAGCCAAAAAAATAACTATTCTAGCCAGAAAAGTAACCCTGCTATCAAAAAAAGTAACTATATTGATCAAAAAGTAACTATGCGACTAAAAAAGTAATCCCATACAAAATACACAGTAGATATATATGTATCCGTGTTTTAAAATCTGCTGTTGCAAAAGTAACTATCTATGCACGAAACTTAGCAGTTTGCAAGGTAAAGTAACCCTCTACATGTCAAAAGTAACCAACTTGAAAAAAAGTAACCAAAATGGTGGGCAGGTAGCTACCCGCACGGGCAATAAAGATGGGCCCATATATATATATATATATATATATATATATATATATATATATATATATATATATATATATATATATATATATATATATATATATATATATATATATAGATAGATAGATAGATACACACACACATATTGTATCCAATCACCGAATATATAGTATGTATCATATCCATGCTATATCCCACAATGTAAACATGCAATATTAAATAAAAAATTGATGGTTATGGCCATGTCTACTATATTTCCTTAGAGCCACAAGGAATTACTACCATCTAGGTCAATTATCACATCACATGTATGAACATGTTGTTGGTATATATCTGTTCTTGTCATTCTGGGTTGATCGGTTCAACCCTTGAACCGGTCATCTCGCCTCTTGGCCGGTCGATTGGTATCCAGTCCAACAAATGCCTGGACACCTCTAGACGGTCGGTTGGGTCCACCAAGCAATCAGCTTGCTCCTACAATCTGTCCTCCTTGGTCCTCCAGCCGATCGGCTTGTTCCTGTGAGACAGTCAACTTGCCTGATGTTGATCATCATCTTTGTCATTGCAAGAAAGGAAACAAACCTATTGCTTATATTATTACATTGTAAAGAAAAACCTCGAGTTACATTCAAGGGGAGGAAAGGTAGAAATTATTAACTTTACATTGGGAATAAGGATGTAGACGCTCAGTACACAGACTGAGATAAATAGGAATAAAATGAAATCATACAAAAACACACTGATATTAGGGTTTGTCCATAACCATGCTACACATCCACCATCAAAACTGCTTTTAGGACGATGCGTGTAAATTACATATTTGTATCATATCATATATATATATATATATATATATATATATATATTAGTTTGGGATTATGTGGTCTTTGATTATATAAGCATATGAGATGGTTTAAATATTTGCATTGTACCCAATAAGTAAATGATAAAACCAAAAATCCAATCATATCGGTTATCCCAAAATGTAGTAAATTGATGTGGCTCTGATACCACTGTTGGGAAATACGGGCACAGAGTATGGTAGTGAAAACAAAAAATTTATCTATTTGTATTCCCCATAACAAAAAGATTGTGTAAACTACTATGAAATAGAATAGATGGTTTAATGAGTTTATACCTGGTCCTAAAGCAAGTCCAGTGACTACAACTCATTGTAGTGCAACTATCTTCTAGTTGCTCTTAGACGATGTATGTGTAGCTCCTGGTCTTCACCATGAACAGTTGACTGGACAGCTTCTGTAACGACTCCTGATCTCACCACGGACTGCAAACTGATGTTTCCCTCCTAGTAGCAACCAAAGGACTCCTACCTCTAGAGTAGTCCACACAGACCAACTAGAATTCTTGTCATTCAACTAGAATAGACGGGAAGGAGTTGTCCCTCCCGTTGGTGTACTGGTTACCAACTTGCTCTCCTATAACTATGATCTTTAGTTGTTCTCTCCCTCGCCGTCCCTTCCTTTAGCGAGTAGGACTTGCTTGGGCTCTCTATTGGTTACCATAGCTAGAGAGGACAAAAATTGTCAGAGCAACTGATTCTCAATTGTGTGTATGTTGGGAAGCCCCTAGTACCCCTCTATTTATAAGCGGGGTTAGGGTCAGGGTTCCCGATTGAAGTGGGAGTGGAAGGGACTGGAAGATTTTGAATTTTTTGCAACCTGTAAAATCCAAAACTATCATTTTGCAACCGAAATGGCCATCTCACATGTAAGACGGTCGGTTCGTGGCTCGAACTGATTGTTTCGCATGTTTCTCAATCACATATGAATTTGGCAAAATTGTTTCTAATTAATGCAATCATTAATTTCTTGTTCCAATCAAATTGAAAAAGTGAAATGGGCAATCTTTCTCACAAATTCAGGATAGCTACTAGAACCTTTGTTCGGCCCCAACCGAGTCGATCGGTTCACTAGGTGAACCGGTCATTTCGCTCACCTGAGTTGATCGATTCACCCAGTGAGTTGATCGGTTGGTGCCTTATTCATACAAAACATCAGCTAATTCAGTTCCATTCATCCTAACTCTCCAAACGATCGTCTCAACACTTGAGCTAATCGTCTGGTACTCCAAACGGTTGTCTCACCCTGTGACTCGATTGGTTGGCAGTGTAGTCAACTAATATGTTGCTTGAATTGAATACCTAAACACTTTAATAATCAATCCAATTATCATTCAAGATTAAACTGCTCTTCTAGATAAGTTCCTTTATGTGTGACCCTATAGGTCCCATATCACGTTGGCAGTGAATGTTCATAACTAGCTTATGGAATCACAAGCAAAGAGCGGTGCCTAGTCGCACATAAATGCTACCCAAGTGAAAAGAAAGTTGGATAACAACTTCAACCTATAGTATGTGTAAGGTGTTGTAGTGATTATATAATTCCTTTGTCTCTGATATCCAGAATGAACTTGAGGCATGGAATCATCATCCTCTCAACGTTCAATATATGTTCCTTGAACCAAGAGAAGACTATTTGAGATAATGTAACCTCAATATCATATATTGATTCACATGTGAATGTGCATGCGTTTCTCAGTCTTGCTTATCAAGTGGCCTGAATATCAAAATCTAGTAGGAGGGGCAAATCCCAAATACATCACTCATAGTCAGTCCCCATGTGTCAAAGCCACCCAATCATCACCTTTATAGCAACCCATATTTCAGGATTATGTTTGTTGATGTCAAAGTATACCCAACGACATGTGATGAGTGTAGTGACTTCAAGGCCAAGAATCACAATCACCACCTTCACTATGAGAGATGACTATGACCACTAATTATGGTTTCCATGTGTCATTCTTAAGGTGGGCCTGTCTGATAAACTATTCCATAACATGTATTTGTGTGCTTGATTTGATATGCCATATCATGACTAATGAGATTATGTCACCAACTCATACTCTAGTCTTATGTGTTATTGGTATCTATCTACCTTCCATAGTAACAACCGACTAGGGACATAATAAGAATGTACATACTCTTAGAATCTGTATGATCTCATTGTTCAAGTCTTGTACTTAAAGGCATATGTCATTGAGTATTGTCATTCCTTAGACATTCATAATGTTTCCTCATTATCCCATAACTGAGTGAAACCATGATGAATCGGAAGCTTTCCTTTATAAGTATTAATCAAATCCTTTATAGTATGTGCCATGTCAATCATCCCATGATTGGCTCTTTGGGCATACCTTACCAACACCAAGGTGGTAACATTTTGTGATGGAGATGTTTTGTGGATCTTCCAAGGAGATAGGAAGATTCTTCCTATGTGCTTGGTGTCAGCTATGACAGTGGAGAGGTTGATGAGACAGGGATGTGGGGCTTTCTTGGCACATGTTATGGTTACCAAGGTGAGAGGTCCTAGTATCTAGGAGATACTTGTAGTGTGTGCTTTTAATGATGTCTTTCCTAAAGAGTTTACTAGTGTTCCTTATACCAAAGAGATAGATTTTGAGATCAGTCTTGTTCTTAGAACGCAATCCATAGTGCAGTAACCCTACAGGATGGCACCAACGGAGACACAGAAGTTGAAGAAATAGTTGCAGGAACTGTTAGAGAAGGGTTTATCAGACCGAACACTTCACCTTGGGGTGCTCATGTGTTGTTTGTTAAGAAGAAGGACAATTCCATAAAGTTTTGCATAGACTACTGACAGTTGAACAAGTTCATGATCAAGAAAAAGTATCCATTAATTGGTGAGGATAGATGATTTGTTTGATTAGTTGAGTGGTTCTATAATGTTCTCTAAGATACATCTGGGGTCAAGTTATCACCAGGTGAGGATCAAAGTGGATGACAAACCCAAGTCTACTTTTGGGACTAGGTATGGTCACTACGAGCTCGTGGTTATGTCATTTGGGTTAACCAACATGCCAACAAATTTCATGGACTTGATGAATAGGGTGTTTAGACTGTATCTGGATCAGTATGTGGTGGTGTTAATAGATGATATCACGATATACTATAGTGACAGACAGCAGCATGAGCAACACCTTCACCAAGCTTTGATGTTGTTGAGATAGCACAAGTTGTATGCCAAGTTCAACAAGTGTGAGTTTTGGTTGACATAGGTTTTCATTTTAGGGTTATATTATATCTGCTAAAGGAGTTTGTGTAGACCCAAAGAAGGTACAATTAGTGATGTAATGGGAAAAACTCCAGACATCGATTGAGGTTTGAAGTTTCTTAGGCTTGATATGATACTACAGGAGATTCATAACAAACTTCAGTATTGTAGTGTTACCCCTAACCAAGTTGACCAAGAAAGGTGTTACATTTGTGTGGGATGACAAGTGTCAGTGTTATTTGTAGTTGATGAAGGAGAAGTTGACCAGTGAACTAATGTTATTTCTTTCAGAGTAAGGGAAAGGTTACATAGTCTTTTGTGATGCTTTGAAGAATGGTTTGGGATGTGTGCTGATGTAGGACACAAACGTGATTTCTTTTGCTTCTCGACAACTTAAGAAACATGAGGAGAATGACCTGATGCATGATCTAGAGTTAACAACTATTTTCCATGCCTTGAAGATCTAGAGGAACTATTTGTATGGAGAGAAGTGCCAAATCTTCATAGATTACAAGAACCTTCAGTATATCTTCTCGAAGCAGGAATTGAACATGAGGTAGAGGATATGGATGGAGTTGATCAAGGATTATGATTGCACAATAGACTACCATCCAGGGAACACAAATGTGATAGTTGATGTTTTGAGAAGGAAATCATCGTCATCTATAGATAAGGCACATTTACATGCCTTGGTGTTCCACAAGCGAGACATGTTAGTATCGCTTCATCAGATGAATGTACAACTAGAGGTTTCTTTGTTGGCAGGATTGATAGCACAACTGTAGGTGAAGCTTACCTTGATGCAATAGATCAAAGATGCACAACAGAATGATATCATGATATAGGACATCAGGGTATAGTTTGGAAGTAAGAAGTATGATGGCTTTCATTAGACTGACGATGGGACAGTTTGCTTCCACAACATGACAATGGTTTCCAATGTTAATGGTTTGAAGAAGATGGTTCTTGAGGAGGTTCATTCCTCGATGTATGTGATGCATCCTGGCAGTACCAAGGTGTACCATAATCTAAAGGATTTGTGTTGCTGGCCTTGTCTAAAGTGTGATGTGGTAGAGTTTGTTGCTAAGTGTCCAATTTGTCAGCAGGTCAAGGCAAAGCATCAGAAGCCTGCACTGACATTACAAACTTTGTCGATACCACAGTGGAAATGGGATCATATTACCATGGACTTTGTGGTTGGTATTCCCAAGACAGCCAAAGGTCATGATTCCATTTAAGTGATAATTGACAGGTTGATCACGTCATCTCACTTCTTGCCAGTCAAGAAGACATATATAGTAGAGAAGTTAGCACAAATGTATGTTGATGAGATTGTCCGTTTGCATGGTATATCGGTTACGATAGTATCTAACAAAGGTCCACAGTTTACCACTCATTTTTGGGAATGTCTGCCTACAACTATGGGGACACTCCTGAGGTTTAGTACAACCTTTCATCCATAGATAGATGGTCAGTTTGAGAGGACCTTTCAGATCTTAGAGGATATGTTGAGAGCTTGTGTTTTGCAGTTTCTTGATAGTTGGGATGTGTGTATAAGTTTGGTAGAGTTTGCCTACAACAACATCTATCAAAGAAGCATATACATGGCATTGTATGATACCTTGTACGGGAGACATTTTCGGTCACTACTTTGTTGGTATGAGATAGGTGAGTATCAACTTTTGAGTCCTAAGCTAGTGCAACAGACTACAGAGAAAATCAATGTGACAAAACAATAGTTGAAGGGAACCCAAAATAAATAGAAGTCTTATGCAGGCAACTATCATAGGTCATTAGATTTTCAATTTGGAGACAAGGTGTATATTAAGGTTTCCCCTATTGGTATTGTATGCCCAGAGATCCAATCATGTGATGATTGTAATGGCAAATTACATAGAAGGATTTTATTAATAAGAATAAAGGCAACCTTACAATTCATTTTGTTTCACTCAGTTATGAGATAATGAGAAAATATGATGAATGTCTAAAGAATGACAATACTCTTATGACGTATGTCTTCAAGTACGTGACTTGAACAATGAGATCATACAGATGCTAAGAGTATGTACATTCATATTATGTCCTCAGTTGGTTGTTATTATGGAAGACATATAGACACCAGTAACACTTAAGACTAGAGTGTAGGTTGGTTGATGATAGAATCTCATTAGTTATGATATGGTATATCAAACTAAGCACACAAATACTTGCTAGAGAACAGTGTATCAGACAGACCCACCTTGAGAGTGACACATGGAAACCATGTTTGATGATCATAGTCATCGCTAATAATGAAGGTGGTGATTGTGATTCTTAGACCTGAAGTCACTACACCCATCACATTTTGTTTGGTATACTTTGACATCATCCAACGTAAATTCAAATAAGGACTGCCATAATGGTGATTATTGGGTAGTTGTGACACATGGGGATTGACTGTGAGTGATGTAGATAGGATTTGTCCCTCCTACTGGAGTTTGATATACTAGCCACTTGATAAGTGAGATTGAGAAACATGTGTGCATGCACATATGAATCAATATATGATATTGAGGTCACATATATCTCATATGGTCTGTTCTAGTTCAAGGAACATGGATTGAACATTGAGAGGATGATGATTCCATACCTCAAGTTCATTTCGGATATCAGACACAAAGGAAATATACAATCATTGTAACACCTTACACATATTGTACGTTGAAGTTGTTCTCCAACTTTCCATTCACTTGGGTAGCATTGATGTGTGACTATGCACCACTCTTTTCTTGTGATGTCATAAACTAGTCATGGACATTCACTGCCAATGTGATATGGGACCTATAGGGTCACACACATAGGAACTCATATAGAAGAGGAGTTTCATCATGAATGATGATTGGATTGATTACTAAAGTGTTTAGGTATTCAATTCAAGCAACAAACTAGCTAATTGGACTGCCAACCGATCGATTCAAGTGTTTAGACATCCATTTGGAGTGTTAGGTTGATTAGAAATTGAATTGGATGAGTTCTGCATGAATCATGACACCAACATATCAGCTCATTGGGTGAACTGATTGGCTCAGGTGGGGTGAGACAATCGGCTCACCTGGTGAACCGATCAATTTAGTCATGCCAACCGAAGGTTCTAGTGACTTCCCCAAATTCGTGAGAAAAGTTGATCGTTTCACTTGCTCAATTCAATTGGTGCAGAAATTAATGTTTAGCATTAATTAGAAAAGACCGGTTTGGGCTGCGAACCAATCAGCTCGCATGTGAATTGGCCGGTTCAGTTTCCAACCGACCAACCCGATACTCGTAGGTTGTGAAAATTCATGATCTTCCAGTCCCTTCCACTCCCACACAGACTGGGAACCCAAACCCTAAACCCTCCTGTAAATTGAGGGGTATTGGGGGCTTCCCAACACACAACTCAATTTTCTTTGACAATTGTTGTCATCTCTAATTGTGGTAACTAATAGAGAGACCAAGCAAGTCCTACCCTAAAAAAGGGAGGGATGTCAAGGGAGAAACATTTGTGGAAGAGCAAGTTGGTGACTAGTACACCAACGGGAGGGAAAACTCCTTCTTGTTTGTTCTACTAGAACAACATGAGTTTTAGTTGGTCCATGTGGACTTCTCTAGAGGTGATGTGGCTTTTACCCGTCTCTACGAGGGCAACGTTAGGCAACAGTCTGTTGTGAGACTATGAGTTATTGTAGACGTTGTTCAAGTCTGTTATCTGTGGTGAAGACCAGGAGCTGCACAAACACCGTCCAAGAGCAACTAGAAGATAGTTGCACGCCTACTACAATGAGTTTTTGCTGTTGAACTTGCTCCAGGAACATGTATGAACTCATTAAACCATCCTTCCCATTACATAGTTGTTGACGTGATGTTGCTATTATGGGGAATATGGATAGTAATTTTTTTTCATTTCCGCTACCTACTCTGATCCGATATTCACCAATAGTGGTATCAGAGTCACGTCAATTTACTATGTTTTGGGATAATCGATATGATCAAATTTTGGTTTTCATTGTTTATTTATTGCATACGATGCGAGTATTTAAATTACTTAATGTACATATCCAATCAAAGATCACATATAATCCCAAACTTATATATATATATGAATGATATATACATATACATGCAATTTACACATGTCACCCTAAAAGAAGTCTTGATGGTGGATGTGTAGCATGGTTATGGTCAATAACCCAATATTTGTGTGTGGTTGGGTGGTTTTTTTAATTCCTATTTTATCTTAGTTTTCATACCGAGCCTATATATTCTTCTTCCCAATGTAAAAGTTAATTCTTTTCTACCTTTGCTCCCCTAGAATGTAAGTTGAGGTTTCTCATTACCATGTAATAAGTTTAATAGCAATAGATTAATTTCCTTTTCTTGCAATGACAAAGAAGACGATCATTGCCAGACAAGTCGACCAGTTTGTAAGACGAGCCGACTGGCTGGAGGACCAAGGAGGACAGAGCGCAAGAGCAATTCGACCAACTGGTGGACCCAACCGATCATCTAAAAGGTGTATAGACCTTGGTTAGACAGAGGCCAGATGATCGTTTCTGATGACTAACCGACCGGCTAGGATGTGAGACGACCGATTTAAGGGTCGAACCGATCAACCCGGATTGGCAAGCACAAATTTACACCAACATCAGGTTCATGCATGTGATGTGATGTAGACCTAGATGGTAGTAATTCCTTGTGGCTCGAAGGAATTATAGTAGACATGGCCATAACCATCACTTTTTGTTTTAATATTGCATGTTTACTTTTATGGGATATAGCATGTATATGATACATACTATATATATGTGGTGATTGGATAAGGTATATATGTGTGTATATAATCCCTCAATAAAACATATTAAGTCTAAGATACTTTCCATTAGCGACACACATGAAAATCTTGATGGACTAAGCATCGACATCCCAAGTATAGTGTGTCGTCTGTCTCGTGGAAGTGTGATGGTAATAGTGTGGGATCGCCAAGCAGGGTGCATTATTATCGAGTCAGCTTTTGGGTTAGGTTTAACTGTGTGGTCTTAATGAAATTAAGCACTAGAAGCATACATATAACTATGGCAAAGAGTTGTACATATTATCTATCGAAGAATTTCATATGATGTACTTGGCAAACACTCCCTACCTTAATGATTGATTATGGACTCTGGTGTTGGATAGGTAATAATTGAATTATTTTGGATCTCGGCTCATTAGAAAAATGTTCACTATACTTTTCCAAATTGATACATGAGGGTTGTTAATTTGATCAAAATAATGAGAGTGATAGTAATTAAAGACCTAACTAATATTGTCAAAATTTCAATCAAATCAAATCAAAATGAGTTTTGACAAAATTGCAAATTCTTTTGTAGAATCAAATGGTAACAAACAACAACCACTTTTCTCTGTAGGTCCTTGAGAAGGAAAAATTAAATGGGAACAACTTCCACAACTGTTACAGGACGTTAAGAATTTTTCTCACACAGGAGCATAAGCTCTATGTCCTTGAAATGCTATATCCAGATGAACCCCTTCCCAATGCACCAAAGACTGACATGGATGCTTACAAGAATCATACTAAAGATGTTGTGGATGTCGAGTGTCTGATGCTATGCTCCATGAACTAAGAGTTGCAGAGGCAACATGATAACATGGATGTGATTGAGATGGTCACACATCAAGAACATGTTCCAAGATTAGGCAAGACAAGAGAGATATGATGTCTCCAACGTGTTATTCAAGTACAACATGGAAGAAGGATATCCATTAGTTCCTCATGTACTAAAACTCATTGGGTATGTGGAGAACTTGGATTGTCTTGGATTCCCGTTGGGTCAAGAGTTAGTCACTGATGTGATTTTGCAGTCCCTGCCAGAGTCATACAGTTAGTTTGTCATGAACTACAACATGAATGACTTTGACAAACCATTGACATAGTTATTGGGAATGTTGAGAACAGCTGAGGCACATATGAAGAAAGAGAAGCCCAAGTCTGTGATGATGATCAGAAAGACAAAGGGAAAGTCTAAAGGGAAAGGGAAAGCTAAGAAGAGTTCTAAAGCTGGCCAGAATCTCAAGTGTAAAGACACCGCTTTACTAAAAGTATGGTAAACAAAAACACCAATGTATAGTAGCAAAATTTTAAACTTTAACTATATTCAATTGTATAAAGAGTACTTTATAAAATTTCCCAAAAGGATGAACAACTTTATAAAAAACAACAGGATCTAGGTAGAGGAAGACTAAAACCAAATCAATATTTTCTCCCAAGAAAAACCACTTAATATATATAGGCAGCCATGTCCAAGATACAAGGTTGATCTCCTTATCCTACCCTTAGCCTTCTAATGCACACTCTGATCCTATAACTGGGTGGTTGGGATCATCCAAAAAGAGAGAGATAAAAGTATGTGTTAATCAAAAGGAAAAGGACATATATAAATGAACAACATTGCATAATAAAATGAGTCACTATACTAAGAGATTTCAAGAGTATGAGGCAAATAAACAAATAAGAAATAGAAAACTACCATAGTTCAATAACAACAATAATTACATAGCATGAATAAAATTATGACACAAAATCATACCAATGCAGGGTGAGGCACCTAGCGGACCTACACCAAGAGGAGAGGGGAAATTCACATCCCAAACCTCAATAATGTGAGGGGAAATTCACATCCCTCAAAAATATGTAAAATAGGGAGAAAATCGCATTCCCCTGGGCTCATGCCCACTATGGGTGGTTTGTACTCATGTACACTACATTGTCATTTGGCCAAAAATACATTATGCTAAATAATTCACTTGGCAGTAGTGACAATATAAATGACATTGCATCATAGCAAATAGGGAATAGAACCCATGAGATAAATCACACAAAGAGTGAGTCAAGACTGGAAATAACATTATTCAAGCATTTCATGTAAATGAGCCAACATGGGCAAAAGAAGAATCTAATTAAATAAGATCCAAATAAGGTAGTAGAAAGATATCAAAGCTAGCACATTGGAAATGTGGGGTTGGATAGAAGCCCAACTTAAGAGTAGGTTAATTGCACATTCACATTCATCATTTATAAATAGAATAGGGCTCACATACATAAATAGGTTTCACATACATAGGGTTCACATACCTTATTGTAGATTCACATCCATAATTATCACTGATTAGATTGTATCCAAGATCATTTTCCCTAATTACAAATATTTCACATGAATTAGCATTTATGAAGCATAAAGTATAAGGGAAATACCCATTTTAGACCTTATTCAAAAGCCACTGATTTAAGACTCAAAACTAGGACCAAAAGGCTCTCTTAGGTTTCACTGATTAGGAAAACATATTTATTTATCAAAATCGGAGTTAGGATGCATTTGTTATCATTTTTAGAATATTTATTAAGATTTGGATGATGTACCCAATTAATATTGAAAAAGTATAGAGACTCAGTAAAAAAAACCTTAAAATCAAATTCTACATGAAATAAGCTTTTCGATGAGTATTTAGTTGAAATTATCTGATGAAGTATCAATTTTCTATGATTTATTTGCTCTGAGCCAATCAGAGAGCAGGAAAAAGCCATGTAGGCTAACTTGGCTAGCGCAAGGGCGAGTAAAAAAAGGTGAAAATAATGAAATGGCTTTGGCATTAAAACAGGAGAGGAGGTGCGTGTGGGGGAAAAATGGTAAAAATCCCATGGGTCATCTTCTTCCTCTCACGCGAGTCATGGTCGTGGAGGAGAAGCTTGCCTGATTGAGTGTTCTCTCAATACTCGACCAAATCGGGCATATAGGTATTCGAAACGAAGCCCAAGGCAAGAGGAACTCACTGGTGTGCTTTATTGGGGCTCTTCTATCACCGAGCAGCCAGGAAAAGGGCCACAAGATCTAGGAGAAGGTGGAGGTGGCGGTGGATAACTATGGAGGATACATGCAAATTAGCAACTGGAAAAGCTTTCAATGGGGCCGAAGGAGGTGACGAGAGTGCCATATATAGACAAGGTAGTGTGAAATGTCGGGACGGTGGTGGAGTTGAGAGGACAATATCGGCACCATGGGGCATTTAGTCTGTGGTGCACGGGAGACGATGAGTAATGGTTTGAACTGAGCGGCTCGAGGAGACGAAGCCAACGACGAAGAAATCTCGTGAAATGGTGGAGAGGAGAGGGCGAACGGGGTGGAGAAGCATAGGCGTCATCTTGGTCGGTGGGATGGAGGTTGAATATGAGTTGGCTACCATTAGATCGGGATCAGATGGCGATCTGGGGCGCGTGACAAGGAAATCAAAGGACAAAATGACATAAATGAAATTCGATTGATAATCTATAGTCGCACTTTATTGAAACTTGTAAAATCCATTTGAATGGTCAAACGAAGTCCAAATGACCTAATATTTTAACCATAGGTTTATGACAACACCTAGAACGATTCTATGCATTTAATTTTTCATTTTACCCAATATAAGGCCCCTAATAAATTTATTTCCCATTAACATATATATTAGTGTATAATTTGAGTAAATTAATGTGAAGATGCATTATGATAATTTTTCTTATTGTATATTCAAGATAGGCCAACCAAGAGGCTTTCCCCACTCTATTAATTACATTTCATAATTTTATTCACTCATAAGGAGAGAGAAAAATAAAGAGTTGATTACTCTCATACATTAACTCAAATACACATTATTACTCATATCTTTATCCAAAAAGATATAAAAGATCTAAATTAGCATTATCTACTAATTATCTATCATTAATGGTCACATTGCATAATTAGTCCTCAATAATCACATTCAGTGGGTTATTTGTGCAAGACCCCCTACATAATCATAAATGTGGGTAGATTGTGAATTACATCCTCAAGAAAGGCTCAATTTTAACATTGAGGCCAAAGAAGACTCAAAAGGATGGGGAATTTATGAAAAAGGTCCAAAAGGACTAGAAAGAAAATAAAATATCAAAAATGGGTAAATTGTAGAAAGGACCCTGAGATTCAGTCTGTTACACCAAGTCTTTAGATCTCAAGGCAAAAGGAGGAGCAAAGAAAAGAGGCGATTGTCACCATTGTCATCAGTATGGACATTGGAAAAGAAATTGCCCCCTTTGGTTAGAGGAATTAAAGAAGAAGAAGAAGGAAGGGGTGGAGGCCTCTTCTTCACGTATAAACATTATAAGATAAATCTGATTACTTCTTTATCTTGGTATGTGATACCAGATAGAGATCTGACATAGATGATGTGTAATATCTGACAAGAAGTAAAGCCTTAATGAAAGGACAAAGATGGACTATGCGAAGAAAGAGTTGTTGAAACTTTAGTATATATTATAATTTATCTTAGCCCACTGGGCAAGTAATAGAGTTAGTTGAACTGCATTTCATTACGCCAATAAACATAAACATTTACTTTATGCATCTTATATGACAAGGATGATAAATAGATAAATAGTTGTTAATGTTTCTATTTCAAAGATAAGATCTTGTATGGCAATGTTTATAACGTAAATAACAAAGGATTATATTTGACAACTCAAACAATCTTAAGCAATGTCATGCACATATATAAGAAATGCAATACTATAATCCATATTGATGGTTGTCTAAACTCTTTTGGTTACTGAACCAGTAAGAGACATGAAAGTCTTAATTATGAGCACTATTACACAATACCCTTCACTAGATGTAGTGCGAGGATAAGCATTCTATTAGACATTATACACATTGATGTATGAAGATCTTATAGAATAAATGCTAAAGGTAAATCTTTGTACTTCATTATATTTACTGATGACCTCAGTTGATATAGAGTTTGTATTTGGTGAAGTACAAACATGAATCTCTTGAAGTGTTCAAGGAGATTACAAATGAAGTTTGACTTTGATAAAAGTATTAAGAACTTTGATATGATCAAATATTAATGTACTTTACATCAATAGTTTGAGGTCCTTTTGGATAGAGAGTGATAGTGTATCACAAGTCAAATCCATCTGAACATGATGATGCATCAAAAAGAAGGAATTACATCCTAAAAGATCACGATGTGTTGATCATATTAATCTAATCTTATAATCTCCTCATAAAAGTATATAGATAATACTAAAACAATGTATCATCTAAAATGGTTTAAAAGACATCATATGTGATATGATATGGGAATGTCCCAATATGTTTTAAGGATTGAAACTTTTACAAGAAAATAGTTTCTTGAAAAGGTTTATCCACAAACCATGATTGTTGAATGTTACTATTAATCCCAATCCAATAACAAAAGTGTTTTGTTGATAGGATAACTGAGTTCTAAAAGAATCAATGGGAGTAAAAGTAGAACCTGAAGGGTTCGAGGTCAACAAGGAGGTACAATGAGAACAAGTGAGGATCATAAATTTTTGTAGAATCTCTGGATGCTCATGTAATACAGAACCTCATAGTTATAGTAGATAACATATGAGATTGAAAGATTGTGAATCCAACAACTCAGATAGGTTGGTCATAAGATGATGAGCCAACAAATCTGCTAGAAGCTATTGAGAACCATAAATATGAGAAATGCTTAAAGCCATTGTCAAATCCATATATACTAACAAGGTATGACCTTGATATTACCACCTGAAGGGGTAAAACCCAAGGGTTCTTGTGGGTATTGTTGAAAAGACCTACATGGATAACCTAAAATGAAAAATGGGTTGGAAAGGTTTTCAAATCAGTTCAAATTGTTGAACATGAAGAAATTCCTTTACCAATTGTCATGCTTGTTGTTGCAGCTAGAATAGACTATGAGATCTGGCATATGAAGTTTAAAAACTACATTCCTAAGAAGAAATATATGAGAGGATGTGTATGTGACACAACCTAAATGTTTTATAAAATTCATGATTTCAAATAAAGTCTATAATCTACAATAATCAATCTGAGAAATTGAAACAAGCATCTCAAAGATGTGATATTTTAATTTGGCAAGATAGTCAAAGAGTTTGACTTGAATCAAGATAAAGGATGAAATTTTTTATTACAAAAGATTTAGTGGGAGAGTATAATAATATTCCACATATTTATGGGAAATAATATCTCAATATGATTAGTATCAAGATTTGGCATGGAAAAACCTTCAATAATGAAGGATTAGATGAAACGTCCTATATGATAGGAATTGAGATAGATATGGAAAGTTTCATAACCCAAACTGAGAACATACAATAGCAAAATGTTTAAGGAATTCATCATGAAGGATTCAATGAGAGAGAATCCAGATTAGTCTCTCAAGAACTCTATGTTCTGATTCTTGTGAAGAATGGAAAGGACATGAGTAAGATGTCATGTGCACTAGCAATGGGTCCATCATGTATGCTATATAATGTACTCATCGCACATAATCTTGTATGTACTGGACATGATAACATGATATTAGTTTCCAATAAGGGTTATTGGAATGTCATTTAAATACATCCATTAGTACTTGTGAAGTACTTAAGGATAAGTTGCTAGAGCATATATCAAGGAAGAATTGGGTATAAAGGGTAACACCGATGCAAGCTTCCAGAATGACAAAGTCATCATAATAAAATATGTTTGATATTAAGAAAAGAGTTGTGAGTTGGAAGGGTTTCGAACTACATGCCATTAATTCAGTTCTACAGTAGAAGTCGAGTATCCTGATGTTATAAACACATGAGTGGGTACTGTATGGATCTAGAAGTTCATATGGATGAACTTAAAGATGTTCTAACAATTGATGACTCAGTAGAGATACTGTAACCATAATGGAGCTATTGGTTAGGTGAGGAATATCAGATACCATATTACGAAAATTTTGTCTCATATATGAAATCATACAACAAAGAGATGTGAAACATTCAATATAACAACTATAGCAAATTGTTGCTAATCTGCCGGATTAGCACTTGCGCAGCAGAAACATGATGGACATGTTTAGATCACTGAGAATGAGATTCATTAGTGATTGGCTCTAAGTGCAAGTGGGAGTCTATTGGTATGGTATGCCCAGAGAGCCAATCATGTGATGATTGTAATGGCATATTACATAGAAGGATTTGATTAATAAGAATAAATGCATGCCTCCAATTTATTTTGTTTCACTCATTTATGAGATAATGAGAAGATATGATGAATGTCTAAAGAATGATAATACTCAATGACGTATGTCTTCAAGTACGTGACTTGAACAATGAGATCATACAGATGCTAAGAGTATGTACATTCTTGTTATGTCCCTGGTTGGTTGTTACTGTGGAATGAATATAGACACCGGTAACACTTAATACTAGAGTGTGGGTTGGTTGATGACAAAATCTCATTAGTCGTGATATGGTTATCAAGCCAAACACACAAATACTAGTTAGAGAACATTGTATCAGACAGACCCACCTTGAGAGTGACACATGGAAACCATGCTTGGTGGTCATAGTTATTTCTTATAGTGAAGGTGGTGGTTGTAATTCTTAGACTTGAAGTCACTAAATTCATCACATGTCATTTTCTATACTTTGACGTCATCCAATGTAACCCTGAATAAGGGTTGCCATAAGGGTGATGATTGGTAGCCGAGACACATGGGGTTGACTACGAGTGATGTAGATGGGATTTGTCCCTCCTACTAGAGTCTGATATCGTGACCACTTGATAAGCGAGACTGAGAAATGCATGTGCATGTACATGTGAATCAATATATAATATTGAGGTCACATATATCTCAGACAGTCTACTCTAGTTTAAGGAACATGGATTAAACATTGAGAGGATAATGATTCCATGCCTCGAGTCCATTCTGAATATTAGATACAAAGGAATTATACAATCACGATAATACCTTATACAGATTGTAGTTTGAAGTTGTTCTCCAACTTTCCATTCACTTGGGTAGCACTGATGTGTGACTAGGCACCACTCTTTACTTGTGATGTCATAAACTAGTTATGGACATTCATTGCCAATGTGATATGGGACATATAGGGTCAAACACATAGGAACTCATCTAGATGAGGAGTTTAATCATGAATGATGATAGGATGGATTAATAAAGTATTTAGGTATTCAATTCAAGAAAATAAGCAGAGAACTGGACTTACAACCGATTGGTTCAAGTGTTGAGACAACCGTTTTGAGTGTCAGGTTGATTAGAAATTGAATTGGATGAGTTCTGCATGAATTGGGGCGCCAACCGATCGGCTCATCAGGTGAACTGATTGATTCAGGTTGGGTGAGACGAACAGTTCATCTAGTGAACCTATCAGTTCAATCATGCCAACTGAAGGTTCTAGTGACTTTCCCAAATTTGTGAGAAAAGTTGATCGTTTCATTTGCTCAATTCAGTTGGTGCAAGGAATTAATGTTTAGAATTAATTAGAAATGAATTGCCAATTCATATGCGATTGGGAAACATGGCAAAATGATTAATTCGGGTTGAAAACCGATCGGATCACATATGAATTGACTGGTTCAGTTGCCAATCGACCGGTTTAGCACTCATAGGTTGTAAAAGTTCATGATCTTCCAGTCCCTTCCACTCCCACACAGACTAGGAACCCAGACCCTAACCCTTCCTATAGATAGAGGGGTACTGGGGGCTTCCCAACACACAACTCAATTGCCTCTAACAATTGTTGTCCTATTTGGTTGTAGTAACCAATAGAGAGTCTGATCAAGTCCTACCCACTAGAGGGAGGGATAGAAAGGGAGAAACTATTGTGGTAGATCAAGTTGGTGACTACTACACCAATGAGAGGGATAGATTCTTCCTATCTATTCTACTAGAGCAGTAGGAGTTCTAGTTGGTTCATGTGGACTTCTCTAGAGGTGAGGTAGCCTTTGCCTGTTGCTAGGAGGGCAACGTTTGGTAGAAGTCCGTGGTGAGACCATGAGTTGATGCAGACGTTGTTCGAATATGTTGTCTGTGGTGAAGACCAGGAGCTGCACATACACTGTCCAAGAGTAACTAGAAGATATTTACACGACTATTGCAAAGAGTTGGACTTGCTCCAGGACCAGTTATGAACTTGTTAAACCATCCTTCCCATTACATAGTTGTTGACATGATCTTGTTGTTATTGGGAATAAATATAGTAAAACTTTTTTGTTTCTGTTGCCTCCTCTGATCTGGTATTCACCAACATCCCCTTAGAAAGGTGTGCTAAGGTTTGGTAAGAAGGGTAAGTTGGCTCCTAGGTTTATGGGACCATACCCTATTGTGGCACGTGTTGGGAAGGTGGCATACAAGTTGTAGCTACCACCTAAGTTGCCCATGTTGCGTGATGTCTTCCATGTTTCCATTTTGAGGAAGTGTCACCCTGATACAGATTTGACATTGTAGACAATGGAGGTTGAGTTGGAGGATAATGTGTCGTATGTTGAGGGTCCTATGTTGATCTTAGATAGGAGGGTGAAGAAGTTGAAGAAGAAGGATATAGTTTTAGTTAAGGTTTTGTAGAATCACCATGGTGTGGAGGAATACATATGGGATTTAGAGGATAAGATGTGTAGGAAGTACCCATCTTTATTTGCGCAGGATTTTGGGGGAGAAATCCTTATTAGGGGTTTATTGTTGTAAGACTCCTAACCTTAATTTTTGGTTGATCATGCTTGCTTAGCATAATTAGGTGCTTAAATCCTTAATCTAACTTTGTGATGTGCTTTGATATCATGTGGCATGCTTAAGTTTTAAGTTTTGTCAAATTTGGACATTGTTTAATCTAGTTATGCATATATGTGCTTGTTTTGAACCTAATTGCAATTTGCCCATCTCTAGGGTTTTTCTTACAATTTATCACATGCTTTCGGTACCTAAAATATTTTCACATCATGCTTGATATAGTTGAGCTTTGTAGCACCTTGTCACACCTTGGTTTGAGTGATGGCATGTTGTGTTGAGATTAGGGTTTGCGTGGATGCCCTAAGTGGATGGTTGACCTTGATGTGTGTTGACCGATGAGCTCTTGTTTTGATGATTTCCAAGGTTCTTGGGATCCCTGGTTTTAGCAGTCAATGATGTTTCTTTTTTTCTACGCAGGTTTGGTGGTCGATGAGGTACTCCACTCATCTTGGTCGCCAACATCACCTAGGGTTAGTGACTGTTTGCTCCCCTTGATCTCTTCGGTCAACAACATCATGCCTTAGCAGTCGTTTGCTTTTCTGGACTAAGTTGGTCGATGGTTTTCCTTGGTTTTGTCACCCTTAGTTGTGTTTGTGTGTGTGTGGTGCTTGCATGGATGAGATCTCTTGGACACATGGCATGTCTAGCATGACACCTAACTTTCTTTCTCTCTCTCCAACCCTATGCTACATATACCCCTCTCTTTGCATGCATCCAACCGCTTTACAAACCTAGTTTCCTCTCTCTTCTTCCTTAGTTCCTCTTGGAGCTCGTCCCATCTTGCTTGGTGGTGAAGGAGGAGCTCAAGGTTGAAGAAGGTGGACCAATCCACCTTGTATGTTGATCTTGGGATTTGACCTACCCATCTTGTGATCGTTTGGTGCTAGCTTGTTCTTCTTCTTGATCTTGGTGAGTGAGATATATCTCTCTAGTGTAAGTTTTCCTTACTCTACCCTCTTCTTCTTTCTCGTCTTGGCCAAACCCATGGTTTTCCATGGTAGTGCTTGAGTTAGATCTTGAAGAACATATTTTTCTTGCCTTATCTACCTAGGGTTTGCTTCTTTCTAGGAGGTGGAGTTAGCTTGGCTATGAGGAGTGCTCAAGCTAGGGTTTCTACCCTTTCTTCTTCAAGCTACCTTACTGTTTGGAGTTTATACATCAACTCTCATGCGAGTTGTATAACTTTCTCCACTATTATTGCTTACCTCTACCTTTGCATGCACACAATCTTGCTTTAAAACATGATTCCAAGTAGAAAGATAATATCCTTTAACTAGGGTTTATGTTTACATGGTAATCTTGGGTAAATATCTCTTCTTGGACAAACCCTAACTCTTGTGCTTGAGTTTTCCTTGGTGATGGAACTTTTGGTTCTTACATGCATGTGCAAAATGTTGGTTTTAGCTCTTGGATTTCTAGGGTTTTAAGTTGATTTTCCCTCATTGATATGGTACCTGATGGTTTAGTCTTGGTTTAATTGACTTGACTTCCTTGCGCCAACTCGTGTATCGACTTTGTGGCTGTTTTGTATCTTATGTGGTATCCTAGTTTGACCTCATGTTTTGGTCACTAAGAGGGTTGACATCTTATGTGGTCAATGAGATGTTCATCCTCTTTAGTCGCCAAGCTTTCACCTTTGTAGTCGCTGAGTTTGATCTTATGTGGTCGATGAGACCTTGATGTTGAGTGGTCGCCAATATTTCCCTTATGTGCGGTTGATGAGACTTGGATGTCGTGTTTGCTAAGTTTTGAATCTTAATCAGTCTCTAAAGCTTCATGGTTCTCTTCGGTCACCAATGTTCCATGTTCTCTTTGGTCGATGATGTCACATAGCTATAGTGGTCGCTGAAGGTGACTAGTCTCATCAGTCTCCAAGGATGGCAACCCTAGTTTCAGCGGTCAATGATATCTCTAACCCTTAGTGGTCGATGAGTAATTATGAGCTCTTGGTCACTATGATTTTCAGTTTCTATGGTATATGGTGATGCTTGACTTATTCGGTTCCATGATTGTTGGATATGATAAGAATAAGGTTTTATCTTTAATTGTTGTTTAGTAACCCTAATTCGTTGGTGCTTGGTTACACATGATCTAATAGTCTTACCTTTTCCCTCAAATGATTACAAATCCAAGGTTTTAGTAAGTGTTGTCTGGCATTGATAATTCAACTATTCTTATGAATTTAACCCTAATGCAAGTAAGTGACGATGACACATAACTTCTTGTATAAGTAGCATGATAATGGAGTACTTTATCTCTCTATGTTGTTGTAACCCTAATTTGATGTCATATGCACATCATAGTTTCTATATGCAAGATATGTGGAACTTATGTATCACATGTATGGTGATGATAATGAGCCTTGATGAGGCATGGAAAGATAATGATGTTCTTCCAGGGAATGATGCAATGGTGTTATAACCTTGGACATAATTTGTGACACGTGATGGTATAATGATAAGTATGGATTCATGTATGGAAATGAAGTAGTACCATGTGGTTTTGTGATCAACATTATATCTCATACGTTTTATATCTTCTAAAGTTGCAATATACACCATGTTTTTTATAATTCTTTTAGGATCTGTATGTAACTTGATTGATGCAACCTTAAATCACCTCAATGAACTTAAGTAATCAAGTGAAACCCTAATCATGTAGTTCCCTGCGCCATAGATCCATTCCAGTGCTAGGTTTTTCTCGATGGTGAAATGAGTTCTCCTTTAGTGGAAGCTCAGAGTCGTATATTGTTGAATATATGCATGTTCACAAGGATGGCTGCAGTCATACCTTGGAAGGGGAACGGTCGAGGCCATATCTCAGATGGTTACGATTTAGTATATATGATGTCATTGAGGACAACTGTGGTTGTACCTCGGATGTTGGGTTTTGAATACCTTGGTTTCACTAGTACTGTGACCTTCCAAAGTTGAACTAGGTTGTTCACTAGTGTCGTGACCTATATACCAATGGTGGACTAGGCTATTTTGTAGTTGGACTTTTATGTCATTGTGGATGAATCGTATTGGCCGAGGGAAGATAAGTTCTTAGGATTCTGGCTCTCCTACAGATCTAGTATGGAACAAATTTCGACTTAGCAATGTTTATTTTGAATTGAGTGGTATACCTCAATTCCTCATGGATTAATAAAAGACATAATCTAGTCGTGTAGTATATCTTCTTAGAGTTAAACACGCTTCACATTGGGTGTTAACCCTTACCTTATATTCTTATACTACATAGTTTTTATATAATGCGGTAGGAGAAATTAACTGTTTAGAAGGTGATAGTCTTACATGTTCCTTCACATACATGCTAGTATGTTATGTTGCTATGCCTATCTGTTTAGCTTGTTAATCTGCTTAACTTGATTGAATAGCTTATTATGCTTCAACTGCTTAATCTGTTTAATCATCTTATCTTATTTAATAATATATCTATTGTAAACAATAACCACTAGTTGAGAGTTATATCTCTCACTGGGATATGAGTCTCACCTCGTGGGTCACCACATCTTTTTAGGTGGTTGTCAGCGGCGTGGTCAGGATCGTGGTACTGAGGAGGAGCAGCTTATAAAGCATTAGGAGCAGAAGGTTGGATAGTCATTAGTAGATTCCTAGAGTCATCCCTATACTCTCAGGTTTGGCTAGGGGATGTTTGTAAATGATGTGTATATCGACATGTGGTTTTTGACAACATGCCTGTGTTTGTGTATATGGCATGTATATGGGAAACATCTCTTTTGTATATAGGTTGTGGCTGATGCCACTGGACAAATATGTAAATATTTGATATGGTATGTGTTGATATTTAAGTTGTTGGACCTTTATGTAATGTTGGAACACGATAGTAATGTTTAAATAAGTATTAATTTACCCTATTTTCAAATGTATGGTTAATTAATTGTTGATCACACATTTTGTTTTGAGTAATCTCGCTTTAGCGCGGCAGGTTCTCACAAAAATGGAGGAAGATAATATGATAATATTTTGAGGATTTTTATTCCTTATTATCTTAATAAAATGGATTTTGTGAAGATAAAGCCAATTGGATATTTAAGGGATTTAAATATAAATTTTATGTTCAGGATAGTTCAACTAGGAAATTTATGAAACAAGACTTATCAAAAGCATAAAATTGCACTTAAGTAAGACTTATTAAAAGCATGAAATTGCACTTAAGTCCGAATAAGAATACCTTTTGTATTGGAAATCGTAGAACTATGGCAAATGGGTGAAATGAATGGATTATATAGATGGAAACTGCAACAAAATGTGGAATAAATATGATGACTTTCATTATTAGCCAGAGAGCTGATCTCATCTCCATTGTTGCATAAATGACAAAGAATGGAGTGTCAACAATTAATGTGTATGCCCCACTTACCTGAGCCAGAGGAGGGAACTAACTGCAACATGAACCCTGATCAACCTTAATATCATGTAAAACACATAATCATGGATTAACTACTTGTTAATAAAATAGGTTTATATTTTCTATTAAAATAGGAGAATTAGGTTGGAATACAGGGTCTTGTTTTAATTAAAGTGGGTTTGTTATCTCAAAGACTTTCCAAAAAGTATATGCACTTGCTTTTCTGGCATTGGATGAAAGAGATATGATTTTCCTAAGGCATGTCCAATCAGAGAGGACAAAAAACCATTTACACAATTCTCTATAAAATCCAAAATTCATAAAAGGAATGACCTAGAGAGGACAATGTTCCCTTGCATAATACACCAAGTCACATGGCAATGAGAGTCATCTCCAAGAACCAAAAACACTCATGAGTAATATCAAAAGGGGTAGCTGAAATAATGAAAAGGACCACCACGGGCATGACATATCGTCATGCAACCAAGGGAAAAATCATTTAATCATCACATGTAGTGTATGTACTCTAATCAAATGAAGAAAAAGGGAGAAAGTCTACTATCTTGAACACCAACTCGTGATATGTGGAAAGTCATCACGGGAGATCATGACCACTAGCTTCCCTATGGTCAGTTGAACTCAGTGAACCCTAACTTGGGTACTATTATGGCATGATGGTTGAAAATGCTGAAGAAACTCATCCCATGATTGATAAAGTTGTAGGAAAAGGTGGAGGTTGGGGGGAGACAAACATTGAAACACAACAGAATAAGGGCATGTGCTTAATCTGTGAGGATGATACAAAGTTAATGAAACCATTCATATTGCATAATGGCTAATAAGTCAATAAAATCAACCATGCAGTGACATTTTAGAGCAAAATATGAAAAATAGGATATAATATTACAATATATCATCAAGGAAACCAAGGGTGGGAAAGGTTATGGCTCGCCCTATTGAGGGATTGGGAATCATATCCTCAAGAAAACAACCACCATAGAGGTCCAACAAATTTTTCCTTCGAGACGTCCTAAGACTCGAGGTTGGGATTCTAGTTAGGCTAAAAGCCACTAGCTTGAAGTATAGGGAAAATAAAGTTGAAGGAGTAAGGAATCTTACTCGAAGATGAATTAGATTGAGGCGGTGATAACACCAATTTTTGTGATGTTTTTTACCCTTATTTTGTTATCAAAACTGCCCTTTTAACGATTTTCCTCTCCTTTTATATGTACTTTTGCAATAATTGGCCAAACGACGCTCTTAATTCAATATTTCCATCTTTTGCAGAGTTTTTCCTTAGTTTTTGATACATTTATCATCAATAAGGCCGTCCCGGCCCACACACAAGTTCCACCTGCATCGGCTTCCAGATGGCCGATACGCTCACTGCCTGACAGGGTAGCGCAACACACCGACGCACGACATGAGGATGCCGCACAGAAAGGAACTAGCGGGCGACACGTCTTTTACCCGACAGGGAGCCGAGCTCGCCACGACAACTAAAGCTTGTCGTGCGATACAGGCCGCCCACCGGCAGGCGCCGCTCGTGATGTGACCGACAACCGACATCTTTGTGCCGGGCAATACCGATATCGGCCATCCACCTACTCCGCGATGATAAGGAGGACACATGGCGCCTTGAGCACCATGACTTCCCCCAACCGCTGCCTATAAATAGCAGTTACAGGAAGCCGAAAAGACAGGTCAGAACCCTGCGCAAGTCTTCTCAGGAAAGCTGCAAGAGCGAGTGTATCGAGCCTCAGTGGTCGTGACGGGCGATTCTAGGTGAGCACTTACACATCCCGACAGGGAGGGAATGGTTCACTTAGTGTCGTCCTGAGCACCACTGCAGGCCGATATCGGCTGACATAGATACCCGACATAAGCGACCGATACTAGAAGCATCACTCTAGCCTGACATGATACCGAACCCCGATACGCATCGCCCGTCACGGCGTATCGCCCGAGAGGGTGCCGCCTGACATGATCGTATTGGGCAAGGCTCCTCGCACGATACAGTCCGCCCGTCACAGCGTGTCGCCCGAGAGGGTGTGCCGCCCGACACAGCTATATCGGGCTAGGGTCCTGCCCGGTATCGGGCTGGATGGTCCGCTGTAGTCTGTCATCCTTCTATATCAAGAAGGTGACATTTATCTTTATTATTCCAGTCATTTACTTCTCTACTTATGCAATGTAATCAGACCTTTATTTGTTTATGGAAATAGAAGAGTTTAATTACATGCTGCTCTATGTTTGGTACCTTTGTTGGATGATTGCTATGATTAACATCTGAACTCTAGCTTGTATGCTTGGATCGCGTTTCGATTAGCTATCGAATCGTGTTTTCCCGTCGCAACAGCCTCGAGAGAGGTGTTGTGGCTCTAGTGTTTGGTCCAATTCTAGAGTACGAGAGTGCCTGGAATCGGAGTTGCTTTAGTAACCTTTCCACTCTAATTTAAGTCCAACAACCTCGAGAGGGGTGTTGACGCTTGGTTAGAGGTACCCGCTCTGAGAGGAGGGGTACAAGATGTTTCTGCTGCCGCTTGTTCTATCGAAGTTTTCTCCTTGGTACCTTGTTTTAGCTTTAGTATTATCTCTCTGTTTCTGTTGTATGAAAACCCCTAAAAACTGATAAATGCCTAAAACCTTAATCTTTCTTGTAGCTCCATTTGGAGATAGAATTCTCTTGTTTTGATAGTTCTTGTCCTGTTGTTCCCTTGGGGAACCTTATCATCTCTTTTCCTTACCAGAGTGTAACGTGTCGATTCAGTGTTCTCAACAGGCAACAAGAGTTTCTAAGTTGATGGCTTCACTGCTGTGGGAGAAGATCAAATCCACCTGACACCTTGGCCGATCTTGACGAAAATTGATACTAGAGGAGAGTTGTCAAGTGTTAGAGGGTGCTTCTTGGGTCTATTAAATCCAATGCAATGAGGTTTGGTTGCATAGGATGGTGGCTTCTTCAATTGAAGGTGGAGGGGGATATTGTTCATTTTTGCAAGAATGGGAGGTAGGGATACTGTGATGGTTTTCTAGACTGCTAAAAACCTCCTTGAGTGTATGGAAACAAGTATATGGGGGGATATGGAGGAGATATGGCGCTAGAAACTAGAGGATTATGTTGTAATAGAGCCTTGTTGATGCAAGGAAGTCTGTAGGAAGAAGAAGTCTCAACTGTCTGATGATGACATGGCTAATTATTCACTGTTTGATCAGTGTTAGGACTACGAATCAATCAACGATGCGATTCACAAACTTAATCTGAGGTATATTAAGTGACTTCTCTATATATAGGTTAATAGGCTACAATAGGTACATAACTTAGCTAAATAATATGCTTTTTCTATGATTTTGGATCATCTAGGGTTATCTAAACTTTATCAAATTAGATACACTACCCAATTAATCCATAAGGAATTTAATTATCTAGTTAGATTTTAGCTTTAAGTTAGGGAATCATGTGATTTATATTATTAGATACCTAGGGAAATTGAAGCATAATATTGAAAAGGAGTGACACTATCAAAACTTGAGGGAATCCCAATAATACAATATTAAATGCTCAAATACCACTCAACAAAACATATTATGCACAAATGTGGGGTCATTTGTGATTTAAACTATGACTAGTTATTATAAGATATTTAGGGACATATTATGTGTATTAATTAACCAAGATATGAATTAGTGTTCAATAATCATGTATATGACTTATTTAGGATTTTTGCAACATTATTTCGTTACCATAAACATATCAATGTGTGTTAGGCACCAAGAGCCTTAAGTGAAGGAGTTGAACAATTTAGGGTCGAGTGATTTAGGATTTTACACAATCCAAAGAAAAATCAATCAATTGGTCTTTGTGTGTACTAATAAGTATGTGTGTACTATCATGGTGTTGTTAAGCCCATGCAACACATATGTTTATGCGATGATGTTTACTTTATTTTTTAACAACAAACTAATCCTTGTACAAGAAAATTGTGTTATTCATAGATTTAAGAGTGCGAGAGGGAAAAATACAAATTTAAAGTTTTATTTTTTCAAATTACAAACAGTCCTCATGTGTTCTAATAAGGTTATATATACAACCCTAGAGTTCTTAAATTTGTGTACTGCACATGTTTATTACCTGAAAGGGATCAAATGTAATTTTGGCCTTTTATGCTGCCTATGAAAGAGCATGGAAGGTGTAAAATACAACTTCATATATATTTTTTGTTTAGATTACCAATTGTCCTTGTGTGTTTCAATACGGTTGTATGTACAAACATAGAGTTTTTAAGTCTGTGTAATGCATGTATTTATGTCATGGAAGGGATTAGATGCAATTTTCGCCTTAAACTTACAAATTTCTCTTTCTGTGTACTAATAAAGTTGTATGTACAATCTCTGTGTTACTAAGCATGTGCAACACACATGGTTATGTAAGGGGTTGTATATAGTGTTTTCCTTAAAATTTTCAAGTTACAAATCAACCTTTGTATTCAAATAAGGAAGTAGAGTGGTTCATGAGTTAGAGTGCATGAGAATTATAAACTGCAATTTTTATCTTTTATATTTTCAGATTTAATATAGGTCCTCATGTGTTCATATGAGGTCATATGTATAAACAATGGAGTTTTTAAGTTTGTATAACATGTGCTATTGTGAAAGGCCTTTTATTTATTTATTTATTTTAAAACTAGAAATTCATTTGTCATGTTGCCCAGGGGTTTCAAACTTGAGACCTTAAAGTCATACAACATCAACTTTACCACGCGGGTGCCACTACATTGACAAAAGGCCTTTTATACTCTATATTAAAGAGCATGGAAGTAGTAAAATACAATTCATCTCTATCTTTTCAAATTATAAATTGGTTATTATATTTTCTAATAAAGTTGTATGTAAATGCTTAAAGTTCACAAGTTTGTTAAAACACAATTTATGTTGTAGAAGGGGTTGGGTGTAATTTTTGCCTTATTGATCTTTGTGTATACTAATAAAATTGTATGTACAATCATAATCATATGAAGCACGTGTAACACACATGTTAATAGAGGAGCTGTATACAATATTTTTCTTTGCTTTTCTGAAGTTATACATCTATCCTTGTATTCAAATAGAGCAGCCATGAAATGCACACATTTATAAGTGTGAGCAGAAAAAAAATGTAATTTTATTTTTTATATATTGAAATTAAAAAACATGTCTACATGTGTTCTAAAAAGGTCATATTTATAGTTGTCAAGTTATTAAATCCATGTAACACACTTGTTTTATTACGTGAAAGGGGTTGGATGCAGTCTTGGCATGTTACATTGTATATGAAAGAGCTTGTGAGGTGTAAACTAGAGTTTTGTCTTTATTTTTTCAAAGTACAAATAGGTATTTGTGTATTAATGAGGTTGTATATATAGATGTAGAGTTTTCATGTCCTTATGACACACATGTTTATCTCATGGAATGTATTGGATGTAATTTTTTCTTTTATTTTTCTTAATTACAAATTGGTCTTTGTGTATTCTAGGTTAGAAGTTTGGGGGGAACCAAGCACGGATGAGGTGAAGTACTGGATGGCTTAAACTTTTGACTTAGAAAGGATCTATGAGGCGACGTTGTGTGTGAGATAAAACCGGTTCCTTCTTTATTTATTTCATTGTTTATACATCTTTCATCTTCATTCTTCCTTAAGCTGTCCGGTACGATATTAGGCTTTTAAACAATGCAGATAAAATAAAGTAACATAGAGCTAATGTATAAGCTAACGGTCTTCCTTTAGCTAGAAAATGCAATGTAGAACAACATCTATAATCATCAAAAATGATTTTAAACTTGTGCATGTATGACTTTTGTTTTTGTCCGGTAGTTATAGATATAAAAGTATAATATAAGATACTAGTGAACGCACACGTGTACATGTACGTGACAAATAAAATTTGTTAGAAATGTGTGGGGAGAGGACTCGTCTGTGAAAGGGTCCCTACGGTAAAAGATATTTGACTTGGTTGTTTGAAATGAGAGAATCAAAGAATTGTTTCCGTGGGATGGAGAGAGAAATACAAAATTAAAGATAATAAAAGTTAATAGGAGAGTGTGAGATTAAATATTTGTAGTAACATAATTTTTTTTTGAAAAAAAAAGAGAGAAGAGAATGAATTATGCACCATTTCCTTTTATTCTTTTGCGATCAATCAGCAATGACATTTTCTTTCCCGGTTGATTGCTTCGCCGACCGAAGCAATTTCAAACGGTACAGAACAGTGGAAGCCGACCAGCCGGTTTCCGGCACCTGCTTCTCGCTGTCATTTGGACGTTTTCTCAAGTGTCAAACGTCACGAAGAAGCCCGCGAGGATTTCCGTTTCACATCAAAAGTCAATTGGATAAGTCGGAACTCAGAATGCTATTTTCTCGGTCGAACATAATTAGAGTCCTGGAGACTTCAAGAGGGACTTTCCGAACTCCCAACTGCATCCCAGCGCGAGCAAGACAAGGACCAGGAGAAGCTTAATCCCCAACTTTTCGGGAGCCGAGTCACGGCATGGTTTGCGAATTTTGACATAACAATTTCTATTGAAGAAGAGCGTGGGAGATATGTGGCCTTTCATCCGGGTAGGGCCTTCCGGATTCTCGTGGTACTCCACAGCCGAGGATGTGACGGAAGGGGTCGACGGCACCGGTCTCACAGCCATCGTCACAGGTTTCTGCTTGCTTCTCACTTGAAAGCTCGTTCCTGTATTCACTAGCCTTTACTATGGTTGGGGTTTACTTTTGCTTCTGAGTCAGTGTAACTCTAAAGACGTAACTTTTTTTATCAGTTACTGTGGGCTTTTCGGGGTCTTACTTGGTTTTAGGTCGAGTAGCTGGGAGGGATGCGAGTTTTGAGGGAATACTGTCAGTTTAAGTGAATGAACTCAGGGTGGAAAAAGGTCACAAGTAAGCTGTGCTGGATTGTTATTCCAAATGTTCAAAGCTAAACCATGCTTGCTTGCTTAATATCCAGTTCTATGACCGAGAGCACGATTGTCGCTTCTTAAAATTTGGTTGGTGAGAGCTTTGGTTAGCACCAAATTTTGCGTTTTCATACAAGGAACGTCCGGCTCATTGTAGTGGAAAAGTCCGGATGGAATTCTATTTTGGTTCCAAAACTAAAGCGGAAAGGTAGTCAACTATCACTACGACCACCCTCAACTGAAAAAATCAGATTTGGAATTCAACTCTTCCTATGTAGTGACAACTGCTTCATCAAAAAGCTATAGATGAAACTTACCTTTTGGTCGTGTTTTTGAACATTGGATTGATCTCAAAGTTTTGGACATAAAAGCAAACCTAATTGACACGTTAGCTAAGGCTCTACTCTGATCACTTCCTAACAACTTCTCAAAATATAAACCAAAATTCCTGTGAATTATGCACATTGTATTTTTTTTGCTTGTACAATCATCTTTCTTTGATTTGGTTATTAGTCTATAGCATAGGAAGAGTTGGTTGAAATAAAGAGGATTGAAATTAGCGACAGAATAATAGAGTTCTTGTATTAAGTTTCATACTCAAAAGTTTTCTTGAAGAGAGTTAGGACTACCGCCCAGCATTTGGGCATTGCCTAGCTTTATCTTGTGCTCAAGATTTAAATCTTAGGTAAGTAGGTCTGCGAATGAATATCTGGAATCCATAAGTTTGATCCAAATTTACATTCAAAATTCCATTTAAAAGTCTGATACCCGACAGATTTGGATAGGATTTTGATATCAGTTTGTCTTCATATACTTAGGTGGATCCACACATCACTGAAGTCTTTTGTAAACCTTCACAAACTTACTGAGATTTCTCACTTATTTTAATTCAAAATCATATTATGAGATCTACTCGCACCCTCCTATAGATGGAGGTCCCCATAGATTTTTAGGAGGATGGACTGCCACCTATTTCATCAACCTCATGCCATCAATATCATACCTATAAGGGGGTGCGCCTCGCCCTGGGCGTTGCTTGTATTGCCCTCCTTGAGCTATTTTTGTGGGTCCAATAGTACGTTGATGTGTTTTAATGTTCTATGTGATTGTTCTAATGTTTACAATTAAGATTGTTGCCCATTTTATGTGCCAAATATCAGATTTAATCTAAAACTCATAACACCTATGAATTCTTGACCAAGCTCCTACCACAGAAGTCGATTCTCACATGACTGGTCAAAATTAGGCTTCTAATTCTCTACAAGGGTGAGAGGGATTGCAACAAATAGAAAGTGTGCTATGCAGAGCAGCAAATAGAGAATAAACCACTCAATAAAATTGCACCGGCTACTAGAGACAGACCAGACACACAAGAATATAGCTGCTTAAGGTTAGCATGACGAAATAGACAATAGGCAGATCCTAACCATAGATAACTCTTTCTGTAAGTGCCGTCACAAAGTATAACTACCATTGCTGAAAAATGGGCAGAAGCAATCTTCAAAAACAAGTGGAAAGTGCAGCATGGAAACAACATTATCAACAAAAGAGGTATGAAAGTATTTGGGTCAAAGCGATACCTGGTTGGAGCGGATTCTCCTTTATTATATAAGGTGAGAATATTTATATAATAAACCCAACAGAAAAATGAAATAGGAAAGAGGTACATGAATAGAGAAACTATTTTCTAGCATTCCCCCTCAAGTTGGAGCATACACATCATGCATGTCCAACTTGGACCCCACAAGTAGATACTCCAAAGCAGCATATATCTAGGCAGTCATAGAGGCTTCTTGATCATCATAATGGCACCTGGAGCAAAAGAAAGAATAGCAGATAGGCACCAAGATCTTCATAACAGTCGTCATCGTAGTAGCCAGAGAGTGCTCAATCACAAGTCCTAAAGAGTTCTAGGTCACAAGAAGTAGCAGTAGTCAATGTGCAAACAAAGCATGGATGAACCAGAGAGTGTTGGATCAAAGTAGCAGAAAGTCAACATGCACACAAAGCATGGACACATAGAGTCGACGTGCGCAAAGCACGAACAAGCCAGAGAGTGTTGACACACAGAAGTAAAAGTCGACGACGTAGGCGGGTAGAAGACTAGTGTGCAAAGTAGCAATCAAATAAATAACTCCGATATGCAATTGTAGACGAAGCTCCATGTAAACTCAGCAACAAAAGTCTTCATCATCTTCCCTCTTCATAAAAGTATCCATCACAGTAGCAGACGTCAAAGTCCAGAGAGTGTTGGTTCACAAAGTCCAAAGAGTGATGGTTTACAGTAGAAAGTCCACGTGTAAATAGAGCACGGACAGAAGATAGTGCAAAAGCACAAAGCAGCAAGTAAAATATGTTAATCATATCACAAGTAGCAACAATGACGTCCCAATATGTAGCTTCATAGCAGTCGAGGTAGATGATGAATAAGCAATAATAGCAACATAAAGCTCCACATAGCATAAACAAGCATGAATAGTTCATATAACAATAGAAGGATCCACATAGAAGCAAAAGAAACACCATACAGTAGCAGAAGGATCCATATATCAGTAGTAAAAGTGGCATGAAGATCCATATAGCAGCATAACTAAATTCTTCTTCTTTCTTCATCTCTCCTCGATCTCATCTCTTCTCTCTACAGATCATCCTCTATTCTCCCCCTCACGCCAACCATGAAAAGCATCAAGAGAGTGGTTGGGGTGGAGCAATGTTTTAAAAAGCGGGAAGCGGGAGGCGTGCAGACAACACCTTGTAACCGATTAAGCGACAGGTAGGCGATTAAGCGGGTGATTTTTGAAAAAGTGGGTGCCTAAATTCTTATATATTTTTATACAAAATTACACGTATGTGTATATACAAAATATATTTCTTAGGAACTTTTATACATATCTAATCAGAAAATCAGTAATTAACCAAGTATTAATCAATACTTTACTATAATAATCAATATTTCTAATCACTTAATTGTAAATAACAAACTATGAATCATTGATTTAATACTTTACTACGAAACAAGTAATCAGTAGTGCACCAGAAAAGTAATACTAACCAATGTTTTAGAAAGCGGAAAGCGGGAGGCGTGCGGATGGCACCTTGTGACCGCGTGAGCGGCAGGCGGGCGCTTTTTGAAAAAGCGGGTACCTAAATCTTTATACAATTTAATAGAATATTACATATATGTCTATATAAATTACATATTGTAGGCAGACATTTTACTTATCTGAACACATTATACAACATAATAAAACACCCAAATAGTCTATGAATTATAACACAACTATAAAATAATGGATATATCATGATAATGAATAAATACAACTCAAGTAAATAAATTTGAGATCATGAAGAAAATCAAGAAATAAATCTAAATTGGTGTTGTACCTTTAGATGGAGCATTTTCCGTATAAACTCACATAATTTAAAATTTTATATAATATTAGACTATGTCGTATATAATATATGGTTTATAGAATGTATGTATTATATTATATAATGTGTTAATATCTATCCACTATCCAGTAAACAGTAGTATACATAATGCATATGTAGTATAGAATGTAATCAATCATGAACGAATTAGTATTATAGAATGTATTACTATTACTATAATGAGGTACTAAGGTATTGTTTCGTATTAGTGTATTACTAAGGTACAAACTACAGAGGAAAAAACAGTACATCCTAAAGTACTATTCCGTATTTTGTAATGTACATAACATATTATACTATTATAGTATTAATATAATGTATTACACGATCTATAACATGCGCCCAAACAAAAGGCGCCCAAAAGCGGCCGCTCAGAGGGGATTTTTAGGCGGCGCACAGGCGGCTTAGGCGGGCGCTTTTTCAGCCGACGCCTGTAGAGCAACTCAAAGGCCTAACTGAGCGGATAGCATGTAACCGCATAGGCGGGCGCCCAGGCGGCCGCCTGCCACACTTTTTAAAACATTGATACTAACCAATAGTACCAATCAGCAATCACTGAAAGCAGCAAGGAAATCAGTAAAACTAATCATGCATTAGAAGTATAATAGAGTAATATGATATTTACTAGATACATTACAGCAATACCCTATTATTACAGCTTACACACAAAGTATGCATTCTAAATTAGGACTAGGTATATCATAGAACATTTGATGTATACAAGTTTCATATATTATAGTCAACACTACTTGGACCATGTAATTAATTAATGTTACATGTTTACAACAGTAGCTTTTAAAAAAGCGGGCAAAAAGTGGGAAAAAAGCGTGTTAAGCGGGCAAAAAGCGGGCGATTTTCTTCAAACCGATTAAGTGGCGCTTAGGGGTAAATTAAGCTGATGAGGGTCTTGGCCGCTTAAGCGGCCGCCTAGGCCCTTTTGTAATACAGTGGGGTGGAGAATCAAACACAATGGTAGAGATAGGATTTATGTAAGCAAATATGTGGAGGAGGTAACCGACAACTCGAGTCAAGGTGCAATATGACCCAATTACATAGATCCGGATAGAAAAATAAACAGATCTTTTTACGACCCAAAAAGGAGATTTTTCTGGCCCTTAGGCCGATAAATCTGGGGGTGCAGGGGCGGAGTCCCCCCAAAAAATTTTGGACAAGGTCAAAGAATTGTAGGATCCGATTATCAGTAGGTTTAATATGTAGGTGGGGGTAGAACAAGTATTGAGGAGGTAGAAAAAAAGGCATGTAGAGCTGGAAGGGGAGTGTAAAAAAAATATAAATTGCTAAAAAGTGAAGATAATTGTTGTTGGAAAGAAAGGGATAGAAGCACGCCATATATAGAACTTTCCGCCACGAGTAGATGATGTAGCACGCTAAGATGTAGAAACAAAAAACAACGGACACGCCGTGTTGACGAAGAGACGCATCGTGTCTGATATCATAGTAGCAGCAGTCATCGCCAACAAAAAAAGGCGACACGCCATGTCGTTGAGCGAGAAGTCGTGTCAGTTGACATAGCTTGGGGCAGTAAGGCAGCAACCCATCGTGTCGTATACTAACGTGTTGTGTAGGTTGCATGGAAGAAAAAATGCCAGCGAAGCAGTAACATGTGTCAAAGTTTTGACACGCCGTGTCTCATATCATGACAGCAGATTTGTCAAAGCAGATGCACGCTGACACGTCATGTTGCGGCGGTGAATCGTCAACAACAAGTCCGAACAGCAGCAAAAACGATCGAGAAATCCTTTTGGAACTCCACTATATCAATATAGGGGAGATATATCCCCAAAATCACCGGAAAGGAGAGATCTTTATCCCAGATTTGGGACTACATCTCAATAGATGCATAGATGACCGAGGCAGTAGAGATTTGTAGAGATGCAGATGACGATGGGGTAGATCTACAAAGATTAGATGACGGTGGTGTAGATCTATAGCAGAATAGATGAAGGCAAGTAGGATATATCTCGCTGCTTCAAAGGAAGAAAATCATGGCGGTGGCAAGGCGGCCCATCTAGATCTAGTACCAACAACTTCAAAACAGATGTTTTTGTTGTTGAAGATGGAGACAACTCATTAGAAGAGGCAGGGATGGGAATCCCTACGGGCAGCCTAGTAATGCCTAGCGGCAGCCGCCGCCCGCAAGGGGAGAAACTCTCCTTTGTGCTCTCTCTCTCTCTCTCTCTTAGGGTTGGGGGCAGCGCAGGATCGGTTGCTCTAATACCATGTGGAAAACAATATGAGTGGGGTAATCTCCAAACATGTAGGTTTTCTTATTGATAGGAGGCAGCTACCCTTTCATATAAACAAGATAAGGGGGAAGCATACAAACACAGAACAAATCCTAATGGGCCAAGACACACTTGGGCCCATATTACAAATAGACGAAACAACTTAAGTAAATAGACCAAACCACTTAAGTAAATAGACTCTCTAACAGAAACTTTGATCTAAAACACGTCATCTTCTTCTATGTCATTCTTGTCTCATCTCCTTCCTCTTCACTTAACAATATTTTATACACATTCTCATCCTTTTTCTCACAATTGATAGTAGATGTTCACTATTCTCAAATATACGCAGTTCTTATCTCAAATATACATTGTCTCAGATTTTACAGTTCATAAATTGTTAGTACAATTTTTTTGTAGGTTATAAATTTTGGGATTTATTCATATTTCTATGAATATATTTTTGTTTTAATTTCAAATTGATATGCATGATGGGATTAATTTATATGTGAAAATATTGTGGTACTAATTGTATCTTTTTTCTTAAATTTGGAAATAATCACGTATCTTTGGAGTATGAAGTTAATAATGACTCCACAGACAAACATGTATATACATTTGATTTAGAAAATGGGATTGAATTTCTTTAAAAATTGTAGATCCTTTTGTGTTTCTATATTAATTATATGTGCATACTCACTCATATGTATATACATATAATTTATTTTACCGTGTTTGTCCCATATATTTCAAAATTATCATTTCTCGTGTCTGACTCCATATCTGTGTCTGTCATATTTGTGTCCATGTTCGTGCTTCCTAGGTCCCATGATCTTGCCCCTTCCCAAGATGCAACTTAGCCTCTTGACTACTGCTCCTACCCTTGGTAATGATAGTTAAATATATTTACTGGATCAGAAAAGTCACTGTCATCAGAAATAGATGCCTTGATATGATAAATCATAGGCGTGGAGACTGGTTTGCACTGTGCCATGCCTGTCTTTGCAAGAAGGTCTTGAACATATATCCGCTCAGAGAGCTTTGTGCCCTTCTTGGAATGTAGAACTTCTATTCCAAGAAAATAACAAAGATTATCTAAATCTTTTGTCTGAAATTGTGTTTGCAGCCACTTTTTGACTTGTAAAATGCCAGTAGAGTCATCACATGTGATGACAATATCATCTACATAGATAGCCAGAATAATAGTGCCATTTGAAGACTTATACACTAATAAAGAATGACCACAGAGGATGAATGAACCCAACCTGTATGAGTGCAACACTAAATTTATCAAACCATGTCCGTAGTGACTGCTTCAGACCATAGAAGTATTTCTTTAATTTGCATACCTTCTGACACTCCCCCTGAGCAACATACCCATGAGGTTGCTCTATGTATACCTCCTCAAGAAGAGCACCATGAAGAAAGGCATATTTGACATCCAGCTGAAGAAGAGGTCAGTCAGAATGAGTAGCAACAAAGATAAAAATCCGCACAGAATTGAGCTGAGCAAAGGAGAGAGTCTCAAAGAAGTCTATGCCATGTGTCTGAGTGTACCCCTTTGCCACCAAACGAGCCTTCAAACGATTGATAGAACCATCTGGTTTCTATTTTACAGTATAAACCCATCGACAGCCTACAACGAACTTGCCAGGATGAAGATCCACCAAGTCCCAAGTGGAGTTCTCACGATGAGTTGCCATCTCACTGTCTATAGCTTGGATCCATCCATCATGTCGGGCTGCTTCTGTAGAGGAGCAAGGAGCAATTGTAGAATCAAGCTGAAGAGCAAACGTACGGGCTACTGGTGACAAATGAGACAAGCAACAAACACTCGACAATGTAGGACGTATGATGCAAGAGCAAACACCTTTACGAGCTGCAACTGAAAGGTGTAAGTCTGAAACAGAAGCATTAAGAGAACTCTCAGTAGGAATGGTTACCTCAGGAGTATCTGACAATGAGGAGTCAATCTGTTGGGCTGGTGATGCTACATCGTCTTGGTGATGCCATGCTCGCCCGGTGTAAACCAATGGAAAAGATGAAATAGGTGGGGTGTAGGTGATGATGGTGGTAAAGTGTGGGTGGTATCTAGAAAACTCTCATTACACGGCACAGGAAATGGTGGCTCTCTTACGTTCAAATATATAGTCACTCTCAGGATTGTGCTCCCCCTCATGTTGATCATAGTCACTAAAGAATGTAGTAGACTCATGAAAAATAACGTCAACCGACATAAAAAGACGACAAAGATGAGGGCATTGACTGTAGAAAAATATGACTACAGAGTAGACATCGGAAACAAAATTTTATCTTACCATATTCCCCATAAACAAGCGGATCGCATCAATTACTATAAGATAGAAAGGATGCTTTCGAGGTTATACCTGGTCCTGGAGCAAATCCAATGACATCTCCTCGTCGTTGTAGATGCGTAATCGTCTTCTAGTTGCACTGGGACTCGTCTGACTGCTGCGCCTCCTAGTTTGCACCACAGACTGTAACCTCGAACGTTGTCGTCTGCAGCAACTCCTCTCTTAACGGACTGCTGGCTGACGTTGTTCTCCTAGCGACAGACAACGACCTCCCGCCTCTAGAGAAGTCCACATGGACTGCCTATAACTCCTGTCGTCCTGTTAGAACGGACATGAAGGAGTTGTCCCTCCCCTTGGCATACTAGTCACCAACTTATTCTCCCACAATAATAATCCTCAGTTGTTCTCTCCCGTAGCCATCCCTCCCTAGTCGGGTAGGACTTGCTTGGACTCTCTTGGTCACCACAACCAAAGAGGACAACAATTGTCAGAGCAACTGATCCTCAATTGTCTGTGTTGTGCTCTGGAAGCCCCCAGTACCCCCTCTATTTATAGGAGGGGTTTGGGTTAGGGTTCCCAGTTTGTGCGGGAGTGGAAGGGACCGGAAGATCTTGAATTTTCACAACCTGCGACAACCGAAACGGTCGTATGGCATGCAAAACAGTCGTCTCGTACTGCGAAACGGTCATTTTGCAGTTTCCCAATCTCATACGAAATTAACAATTCGTTTCCCATTTATGCTAAACATCAATTCCTTGCACTACAAGTACTGTGCAATCGAAACAAATCCGGGAAAGTATCTAGAACCTTCCCTCGGCCCAACCGAGCATTCTTGCACATGCGAGACGGTCACCCAAACGGTCGTCTGGTGACCCGAGCCGAGCTGGTCGGTTCATCGGAATGAACCGGTCGGTTCCCAGAACTTAGCCAATTCATATTCTGTTCAGCCTGACAATCCAAACACCCGTCTCAACTCTTGAGCCAACCATTTGACACTCCAGACGGTTGTCTCACCCTGTGAGCCGATTGTCTGGCAGTGTAGCCAGCTGATGTGTTGCGTGAATCGAATACCTAAACACTTTAGTAATCAATTCAGTCATCATTTAAGATTATACTCCTCTTCTAGGTCGAAACCTATGTGTGTGACCCAATAGATCCCATATTACGTTGACAGTGAATGTCCACAACAACTTATGACATCACCAGCAATGAGTGATGCCCAGTCACACATCAATGCTACCCAAATAAATGGAAAGTTGGGGAACAACTTCAACCTACAATCTGTGTATGGTGTTACAGTGCTTGTATAGTTCTTTTGTCACTGATATCCAGATTGAACTCGAGGCATGGAGTAATCATCGTCTTCAACATTCAATCTTGTTTCTTGAACCAAGAGCAGACTGTCTGAGATATATGTAAGCTCAATATCACATATTGACTCACATGTGCACGACCATACATTTCTCAGTCTCGCTAATCAAGAGGCCTAGGATATCATACTCCTGTAGGAGGGACGAATCCCATCTCTATCACTCACAGTCAGTCCCCATGTATCACAGTCACCCAACCATCACCGTTATAACAACCCATGTTTTAGGACTGCGTTTGATGATGTCAAAGTGTACCGAACAACATATGATGAGTGCACTGATTTCAGATCTGAGAACCACAACCACCATCATCACTGTGAGAGATGAGTATGACTTCCATGATGATGACTTCCGTGTGTCAGTCTCACGGTGGGTCTATAAATGGTAGATGCGGTAGATGGAATGTGGAGAGCTGGGCGACCACCTTCAAAGCAGTAGAGATCACTTTTCCTAGATCTCCCACCAATCGTCTTCTAACTCCTGGGATCCTGTAATACAAAGAAAGAGTTCCCAAATATTACCAAGATTTCAAAGAATCAACCAACTTAGCAACAAACATTAAGTTAAACAGAAAGTCTGGTACATAATTTACAGACTATAAAGTCAAATCAGATGATGCTTGTACAATGCCACATGCCTAGACTCGCCTGATAGAACCATCAGCAAGTGTAACAGAATAATACGGGATATTCGAGTCAAAAGAGAGAAGCATAGATCGTATACCCATCATATGTTGAGAGGCCCCAAAATCCACCACCCATGTAGAAGATGAATGAGAGGCAACAAGGGAAGTTCCCTGGTTACCTGTATCTGAAACTAGATTGACGGAGGAGCATAGGGAAGCTTGCTAGGTAGCCTGAAGAAGACAGTCATACTCCTCCTTCGAGATTGTAACTTCTGATTGCACTTGTTTAGAGGCTTCAGATGCAGATGCCAACTAATGTCCAGCTAGTAAATATTGAATCAAAAAAGTCATCTGCAAAACATTCATATATCTTATGAAGTGCCTATTAAACATGTGAAGAAAGCTATATGAGATCCTACTTATTGACTTTACAAGCATATGGGTTCATAGTTGGCAAACATGATCATATAATGATTCAATGTTTTTACTTCACATGCATGTCCATTCATGGCCTAGACTTTCACACGATCTATCAAGCAGGACTGGAGCAAATAGACGATGACAATCATGATCAGGTTCTTTGCCTTCAACCTGATAGAGTAAGCCATAAAGTAGGAGAGTAAAGATCACAATACACGAGCATATAACTGCCCAAGCCTTGCATTTTAAAATAGAATATGCTAAGATATTGCACAGACAGGTCTCAACTGTAGAATATTTGGCTCACAACCAAAGAAGCATGTCACCAAGCCTAGAAGAATACACATCTACTGTTAGAGTAATCATAAACACTTAAGAAGCCAAAATCCATTGGCCTAAAGAATATAGGACAACCAACCTGTGCCTCAACCCCTAAAAATGTCAGAAAACACGATCAAGTCTTACTTGGTATTAGGTCGAGTAGCTGAATGGATGTGAATTGTGAAGGGATACTCTCAGTTTAAGTGAATGAACTCAAGTTGAAAAGGCTTTCAAGTAGAGTAGTTGTTGGATTTTTATTTCAAACGTTCAACGATTGACCATGCTTGCTTGCTTAATCTCAGGTTCTGTGGCCCAGACCTTGCTTGGCATTTCTTAAAATTAGGCTGGTGGGAGCTTGGTTTAAGACCACACTTAGCATTTTCATTCACTGAACGTCAAATTCATTGAAGTGGAAAAGTATGGATTCTATTATAGGTTCCAAAACTAAAGTGGAAAGGTTGTAACTATCACTATGGCCACCCTCAGCCGAAACCCATCAGATTATGAATTCAATTCCTTTCCATTTAGTGACAAATGCCTCATAAAAAGCTATATAATAATAGATGAAACTAAATGTTTGATCGAGATTGATCTTGAAGTTTGGACATAAAAACAAACTTGGTTGGCACAATAGCTAAGGCTCTACTGGATTACTTCCTAAAAAATTCTCAAATACAAACCAATTTTCCTGTGAATGATGAACTACATAGTTTGTTTTTAACTTATACAATCATTTTCTGTTAATTAGCAATCAATATATAGCATAGGAAGAGTTCGTTTGAATAAATAAGATTGAAATTAGAGACAAAATAACAGATTTCTTGGATTACATTGCGAGACAAAATAACAAAGTTCGTGGATTAACTTGCATACTCAAAAGGTTCTCTTGAAGAGATTGGGACTACCGCCCATCATTTGGGTAATTACTAATTGTGCTCAAGATTTATATCTTTGGTAAGTAAGTCTGTAAATGGATATCTGGAATCCATGCATATGATTTTGATTCAAATTTAATAAATTATAAAAATATGTGATACCCTACAGATCCGGATCAGACTTTTGATAATGATTTATCTATGTTATACTTAAGTGGATTTGCATACCACCAAGCATTCATTTATCTTCTCTACTCTCTAGACTCTTATATATAGTGTTACATTATATATTTCCTGTTTTACATAAGCATGTTATTTGTTTTGTTATTTTCCTTTATATATGGACCTCTCTGTAATTGTCTCAGTAATATAAATATGAGGGTGCACACATTGTGCAACCCTAAGCTTTCCGTATCTCCTGATTTTGTCACATGGTATCAGAGCAGGTCGAGACCTAGGCTCTCTCTGCACCGGCGCCGCCGCGCACCAGCCGGCCGCCGGGCAGCAGCCCCCAGCCGGGCGCCGCCGGGCAGCCGCCAGCCGGGCGCCGCCGGGCAGCCGTCGGCTCACGCCGTTGGTCGGGCGCGGCAGGCCGTCGCTGCTGGCCTAGCCAGGGCCGCCGCCGCTCCGGCCGGCCATCTCCCGTGGGCCGCAGGTCCTTCCGTTGGCTCCGAGGTTCCGTCTTGCCGCCTGGCGTGGTGCACCGCTAGTGCTTGAGCAACCGTAGTTGTTGTTCGCACAGCAGGTGTGCTGCCGGGTGGTCACTTTCTACGGGACCACTGAGCCACCGATAGATCTGGCCTAGATCTACTTTCAGGGGGAGATCGGCGAGTTGTTCGGCTAGAGGAAACTTCAGTTCGTGCTTGTTCGTGTCTGCCTGCCCGTGTAGGCTTCGGCCTCCGGGTCTTCTGCTACGCTTTGGCGTAGTGTGTATGTGAGAGGTCCAAGGTGACTCACTTCTGCCTGCCTGACGGGGTAGTCCGTCTTTTGTCTGTGCCTACCTGTGCCGGTGCCTGCCTTCCTACATACACTCATGGCGTCTTCTGGGGATGACGTGTGGAGAGACTCGCGCCGTCAAGTCACTACTGTTAAACTTGACGGGCGCAACTACCAGCTTTGGGTATGTTCCTTTGTGATCTTTGCCAAATCACAAGGAAAGTACTCTCACCTGATTCGGACTGGTCCGCCTCAGCCTGACGAGGAGGCGGATGCAAAGGATCTCAAAGCTTTTGACGACTGGGTTCGTGATGACTCGACTGTCATGACGTGGATTCTCAACAGCTCCGTTGAGAAGATTAGCGTCACCCTTCTTCAGCTGCCTACGGCGAAGCAGATGTGGGATCAGCTCGCCAGTACCTACTCGCACAGTGAGAATCCAAAGAAAATCTTCGATATCACAAAGCAACTGGGGCGCCTACAGTTTACCGGATCTGACATTTCAGACTACTTCTCCACCTTCACTGGTCTGTGGGGTGAGTTGGAGATGTATCACCCGCTGTTCACAGATTTAGCTACTATGAAGAAACAGCGGGCGGAGCTTCAGCTGATTCAGTTTCTCAGTGGTCTACCTGAGTCCTATACTGGGGTGGTGGATCAGATCTTGGCGAGTGATCCACTTCCCTCCTTGTAGAGTGCCTACAAGCGTCTCCAGCGCCTTCCGTCATCGACACCGTCTCCGCCTCCTGAGACTGGCGACTCTACTGCTTTGGCTGCTTGGGGCGGGCGTGGTCGTGGCCGCTCCAATGACGGCCGTCCTCCCCTGGGTGTAGGCCGGGGGCGTGGACCTGGTGCTGGACGAGGAGCTTCTCCTGCTGCCCCGCCCTCTGCTGCTGCGCGTCCTCAGCAAGGACAACGCTTGTGCACTTTCTGTGGCCGGTCCAACCACATTGAAGAAAAATGCTGGGAAAAGTATGGTAAGCCGGCATGGGCCAATGCTGCGGCTGATTCTTCTACGTCTGAGGGGGCTACTCAGACACCTACACCAGAGCCTGCGGGGGCTACCGCAGACTACATCCGGGCCGAGGTGAAGCGTCTTCTCCTTGAGCGTTCTGGTTCCTCTCCTGCTGCATCTACGAGTGGAGCACATGCTGCTGCTTTTTCAGGTTATGACACTGCCTTCCTGAGCTCCTCCTCACCTTCGACTTCTGGTAATACCAAATGGGTGATAGACTCGGGTGTTTCTGCACATATTTCTGGAAATAAATCTTTGTTTAAACATATATCTGCACCTGCCCGACATTCTTCTGTTATGCTTGCTGATGGCTCTAAGTCGTCAGTCCTAGGAGTTGGTGATATTAGTTCTCATTTTGGCCTAAAATCTGCCTTATATGTGCCCAGATTTCCTCTTAATCTGTTATCTGTCGGCAAGATTTTACGGAGTTTAAATTGTAGCCTGACTTTTGTGCCTGGCTCATGTATTTTTCAGGACCTTCACACGAGGATGAAGATTGGTGGGGGGTATGAAGGTGCTGATGGGTTGTTTTACTTGGATCAGTTGCCTAGATCAGAGAAAGCTGCTGTGGTATCTGCATTATCTGCTTCTGTTTCTGCTCTCCAGTGGCACTACAGGCTGGGCCATCCCTCTTCAGAGAAGCTGCGTAGTTTAGTTCCTGATATTGGCAGTTGTCATTTTCAGTGTGATTCGTGTCAACTAGGCAAACAAACTCGTACTGTGTATCCTAGACGTAGTTCTGTGAGCAGTAAAAACATTTTTGATCTAGTTCACTCTGATGTATGGGGTCCATGCAATGTGCCAAACTTGTCTGGTTACAAGTATTTCATTCTGTTTATTGATGATTTTTTGAGGACTACTTGGCTGTTTCTGTTAAAAAGTAGGTCCGAAGTGCTGTCTACTATTAAATATTTTTTTGCTGAAATAAAGACGCAGTTTGGCTTGCCTATTAAAACTTTTCGCACTGATAATGCTTTAGAATTTGTTAAGCATGATGTGGCTGTGTTTTGTAAATCTATGGGTACTCTTCACCAAACTTCCTGTGCTTATACCCCACAACAAAATAGTGTTGCTGAGCGAAAGAATAGACACTTATTAGAAGTTACCAGAACAATAATGATGCATTCTCATGTGCCCCGCTATTATTGGCCTGAAGCTATCTTGACTGCATGTTTTCTGATTAATAGGATGCCATCGTCTGTTATTGGAAATAAAATTCCCTTTCAGGTTTTACACCCTGACATCTCCATGTTTTCTGTGCCTCCTAGAATTTTTGGGTGTACCTGTTTTGTTTGGTTGCTTGGACCTACTTCTGATAAGTTATCTCCTCAAGCTACTAAATGCATTTTTTTGGGCTATTCTCGCGCTCAAAAGGGTTACAGATGCTACAATCCCAGCACTCGAAAGTGGTTTACTAGTAGTGATGTTGTCTTTTTTGAGGATACACCGTATTATTCTTCAGTAGGAGATAGTTTGCAGACAGATATTATGGCTCCTCCTTTACCTATTATTCCTGACTGTGTACCTGATTGCACTGATACTGACACTACTGCTAAGCAAGACCCTCCTCTTATTGTTTATCATCGCAGGAATAAAGCACCTTCCACACATGTACCCCCCCAAGGCAACCAATCTTCTCCTCCAGAAGGTTCTGCTGCTCCTGAGGTAAATTCTGATCTTGACATACCTATTGCTCTCCGTAAGGGTACTCGTTCTTGCACTTCTCATAGCATTGCTCAGTGTGTGTCTACTGCTCATCTTAATGCTCATTCCAGTAATTTTGTATCTGCTTTATCTGCTGTGGCTGTGCCTAAGAATGTTCAGGAAGCTTTACAAAGTACAGCTTGAACATCTGCTATGAATGATGAGATGCTTGCTCTTACTGACAGAGACACTTGGGAGCTGGTGGATCCACCTCCTAAGTGTAAGCCTGTAGGCTGCAGGTGGGTTTATGCAGTCAAATATCAACCTGATGGTACGATTGCAAGGTTGAAGGCCAGGCTTGTTGCGAAAGGATACACTCAGACTTATGGCATTGATTATTTTGAGACTTTTTCTCCTGTTGCTCGCCTTAACTCTGTCAGGATTCTGTTATCTGTTGCTGTAAATCTAAACTGGCCTCTTATGCAGCTTGATGTGAAAAATGCCTTTCTGTATGGTGACTTACAGGAGGAGGTGTATATGGAGCAACCTCCTGGGTTTGTTGCTCAGGGGGAGTCTCACAAAGTTTGCAGGCTTAAGAAGTCTATCTATGGGCTCAAGCAGAGTCCTCGTGCCTGGTTTGACAAGCTGAGCAGGATTATGATTGATTTTGGCTTTCTGAGGTCACAAGTTGACCATTCTGTATTCACTAAAAAGACTTCTTATGGTATTACGGTTCTGATTGTATATGTTGATGACATTATTATTTCTGGCAGTGACATTTTTGGTATTCAGGCTACCAAAGATCATTTGGGAAAACATTTTGCTACCAAAGATCTAGGCAGACTCCGGTACTTTCTTGGCATAGAAGTCTCTAGAAATTCTAATGCCTTGGTTCTTTCGCAGAGAAAATATGTTCTTGATATTCTGCAGGAAACTGGTATGCTTGGTGCGAGACCTGCAGATACTCCTCTTGATCCCAATGTCAATTGGGATGATGATTCCTCTGCTATGTTTACTGATCATAAAAAATTCAGGAGGCTGATTGGTAAATTGATCTATTTAACTGTTACTCGTCCTGATATTGCTACTGCTGTGGGTCTTCTTAGCAGATACCTCGACAAGCCCAGACAATGCCACTGGGATGCTGTATGCCAAGTCTTGAGATACTTAAAAAAATCTCCTGGCAAGGGACTTCATTATAAAAAGAATGGGCACTGTGTTCTTGAAGGATATTCTGACTCTGATTATGCAGGCAGCAAAGTCGATAGAAAATCTACTTCTGGCTATTGTACTTTTGTAGGAGGCAATCTTGTCACTTGGAGGAGCAAGAAACAGAATGTAGTGGCCAGATCTAGTGCTGAGGCTGAGTACAGGGCCATGGCCCATACTGCTTGTGAGTTGCTGTGGGTGCGTTCTCTTCTGAAAGAATTTGGGATTGAATCTTCATCGGCCATTCCTATGCATTGTGAAAACAGAGCTGCCATCTTTATTGCAAATAATCCTGTCTATCATGAGCGCACCAAACATATTGAAGTTGATTGCCACTTTATCAGAGAATCTATTCTTGCTGGCAAGATCTGCACTCCATTCACGAGATCTGAAGACCAAGTTGCTGATATCTTCACCAAGCTCTTGGCTAAGAAACAGTTCTGCTTGCTATTGGACAAGTTGGGCATGATTGACATCTATGCTCCAACTTGAGGGGGAGTGTTACATTATATATTTCCTGTTTTACATAAGCATGTTATTTGTTTTGTTATTTTCCTTTATATATGGACCTCTCTGTAATTGTCTCAGTAATATAAATATGAGGGTGCACACATTGTGCAACCCTAAGCTTTCCGTATCTCCTGATTTTGTCACATATAGGAATCTCTTGTAAACCTTCACACACTTAATCAGATATCTTTCTTATTTAATCAAAATCATATTATTGAGAATGCTTGCACCCTCCTACATATAGATGCCCCCAAAGATTTTTCGGGGGGTGGATTTTCACCTATATCATCAACCACATGCCATCACTATCATACTTTTCTAAGCCAGGCGACTTGCCGGCAAGGCGCCCCAAGGTGGTGGCCTTGCCTAGCACATTGCCTATTTTGCTACCTTGGGCTATTTTTGTGGGTTCAAAAGTTTATTTGTGTGTTTTAATGTTCTATGTGGTTGTCCTAGTTTTCACAATAAAATTGTTGCCCATGTAATGTGCCAAATGCCATTTTTATTGGGATTTAATACTCGAAATACACATTTCTTGATTTTTCTTGTTTTGCACCTTCAATCCAATTTCTATTTAGTACATGTTGGAATAATAAATGGATGATATATTCACAATTTTGTGTTTATACAAGAGAGACCCCTCTCCTTTTGATAGGAGAAGGTGGACATGACTCTAGAGACTTCCAGACCTGACTAGATTCTATATGGGCCTACAGACTCTGGCCCATAAATGATATGACTTATACTTTTAACACTCCACTGCAAACTGGAACATGGGAGAATCACATGTCCAGCTTGGATGACAGACAAAAACAAGAAAAAATGGAGTATATGAGTAGAAAACATTCTCATATGGCTTTACACCTAGTTAGATGATCAGTGACACCAATCACCTGGGAATCCATGCCATGGAATTCCATAGAGCGGAGAGAAGATTAGCATCATGGAGCTTCCATTTAGATAGAGACTCATCTATGGGAGGATCGTCGGTGAGATGCTTGTCACGACTCCATTAGCTAAAGTTTCAGCCATTTAGCTTCCAAGAAAGTGAGAACACAATTTTGGATAAAGAGGGGGACTGTGGAAGAGTCTTCATTAGCTCCTTTTTTCCAGAACATAGTTACTTAACTTACTTGGACTAAATATGACATGTAGATAGAGGAACGGCATGTGACTCTACTTAGCAGTACTAGACATGTTGCGTAAGAATGGGCACACCATATTGAAAGGCGATAATAACTCTGGATGTGTGATCCTGTATAACAACTTTTGTAGAGGAAATCACGGTTTGTGGAATGGGAGCGCGTGTCGTGTAATATATTGCGTGTGCCTAGTACACTACTAGTTTGGACTTCTGCTAAAAAGTCTGACCAAAATATAACACGACTTGTGTTGGTTCAACACAGTGTGTGAGAATACAAATCGTGTAATTGATTAGCATGACATGTACATGTGCTATACACCCTTCAAATATCGGAGCCTATCATTCCAAAGTACAAGAAAAGAATTAGTAAATTATACTTATTTACACTTATTGTAATAGTTTTATCGTTTTCCAGAGTAAATTTTTGCTTAGAAGTCATTTAGAATATATAAAATATTTGCAAATTCATTGTTTTTGTTTGAAAGTAGTAGACATATTAAGAGCAATACATCATGCGCAACCTCGTTCTAGATATTGAACATTATTAATTGCTTTGGTTTGTCATTTTATAGGTGCATCAAATGGGATTGGTATGGAAACAGCTCGTGTACTTGCAAAACGTGGTGTACATGTAATCATAGGTGTCAGGAGTGTAGCTGCTGCTGCTGAAGTGAAGAAAACAATTTTGAATGGAACATCAAATGCTAAACTTGATGTCTTAGAGTTGGATCTAAGCTCATCTGCTTCTGTAAGAAAATTTGCGTCAGAGTTCAACTCATTGAATCTCCCCCTAAATATCTTAATGTAAGTGTAAGAACAAAAGCTAATAAACAAAATAACTGTTGTTTGAACTTCCTACCATTATGCCGTTGCTTTCATTGATTATCCAAATATTTAATTAACTACCACATTTTATATATTAAAGAAATAATGCAGGTATAATGGGAACACCTTTCATGTTATCTCACGATGGTATTGAATTGCAATTTGCCACAAATCACCTAGGTATCATCCTTTTATATATGACAAAGAAACAGAAGCAATTCAGAAACAATATTTTTTCTAAAACCAACTCTATTTGACTTCTGGCAGAAACGTCTTTACTGACAGCTCTTTTTGTTTTTTAATATCTTCACTTCGTCATATTGAGTTATAATATTGACAGTTCTGATGACATAAGCACTAATTTTCAATTTTATTAAATTGGTAGCAGGCAGCAATATTCTGTATTTCTGGAGAATGTGGCTTAGGCCTTATTGTAGTGTCTTCCTAATTTCATTTGTTGTGGTCCGTCCATTAACCTATATTTATCATTGTGATGTTACCTACCGTATGTTAAGAAGTTGACTGTTATTATTGTAATAACATTAGACTTTTAGAATATAGACCTAGACAAGTTAGTGACTAGTTAAGTCAAAGTATTTGAGTGAGTCATGTACTTAGTCCTTGTATAGGGCTATTAAATATGCCTCATCCTATTTATGTCGGTGTTTCGGATACATGTCAGTGTCAATAGACTCAATACAGTAAAGCCACTGTTAACCTTTCTAAGATCTAGGTTTATAACAGTGTGCTTTTACTGCTGGTCGGTAATAGTCTCGGTCAGAGTTATCTGTGGCCGTAGATATTGTTGCCTTGTGACATTGATGTACTCAATCTAGTTCGGATGCATGTTAACTTTTTATGTCATTTGTGTCTATTAGAAGTAAAAAGGAGATATCAGTCATGTAGTATGGGCTTGTGTCTATAAGCCCATATAAGTCAATCCATTAAGGAAGTCGGTCCTTTAGTTCTAGGGTTTGTGTTCACCTCTCCTATAGTAAGGAGAGGGTCTCTCTTGTATCTAACACACACAATGAATATATCATTTATTCTTTCCGGTTAACATGGTATCGGAGCCTAGGGTTAGGCTGTAGAGAGAGCCTAAAGAGTTCTCCGCCTGCGGGTGGCATCGCTGTCATGGCTGGCTGCTCGCAGGGCCATTTATGCTGGAAAGTGGCGGCCTAGTCCATTCTCTCCTATAGATCTTTCTGTTCGTTGCTACAATGTTATACTGTTGCACGACGACCATTGCAGTGGCTGCTGCTCCCACTCTGGTCGGTATTTGGTCTGCCCTTCTGGGATAACCTTCCTGTTAGTCCTAGCTGCCATATGGTGCTTGTGGCTAGCTGCTATGTCCCTCTTCTAGTCCAAATCAGCAAGAGTATGGGCTGCTGTCAACAGCCTTTTATCGCAGCAACTTGCAGCTTCAACAAGGAAGGTAAAGAGGGCTGTTTCCCCCCTTAAATCTGGTCCTAAGGGGGCGCCTCTGACCTTTCTATACTGCCCATGAAGGTCAGGGGCAGAGGTTCTCCTGAGGAGGGAGCATTGGTCATTCTCCCTAACTATTATCACCGACGGATATTGTAGCATGGCTAATTTTCTAATCTGTTGTTGCTGTCCCAAGTCAATGTATTTGTTCCTCTCTACTGCATTGCTGCTACCAAAGTCAAGTTCGTCATGTTCAACTCTTTCTCATCCACTCATGCCGCCCCCACCCATAACCCCTACTTGTTACGGGAGTTTATCTTTATTTTTGTCCATCCCAATCACTCTTGCTGTCTGTCCGTGGTTGGTATGCGGGGGAGATATAGAGGAGATGAGAAGAGAAGAATGAGTATGAGCAGAAGAGAAGAAATGAAGAGTCAAGTCAAGAGAGAAGGAATTTCTCTTATTATATATTATGCATGTTGTCTACATCTTGGAGCTTCAAGCTGTCCATGCGTCTCCAGATTTTAGATTTCAAGGCCGATGTTAAGCAACGTCGTTTAGCTTCTGAGTTTCCATGCATTGGTCTTCTTTGCCCATCATCAGGCAAGAAGATGGTTGTCATGTGGGCTGTCTTTGGCTTCTTTAGCTTATTACATCATGCACATTTGTCACCCTTGACTACGTCTTGGTCATAGCAATCATGCACACATCAATCATCAAGTGTTGGAAACATCTTGGAGTATTTGCATTTTTGGTTGTATGTTGTCCCGCACACCTGTCCCTTGCAAACGATTATTCACTCGACTTTGTCATCAAAGTTTCCATATTGGTTGTTCGTGCCTGTCAAGCACGTTGTCCATCCGCTGCCTCATCGTCGTCTTGTAGCACAATTTTTTCAGAACTACCGCGTGTCATTCCGGTAGTAGTCTTCATCTGGAAATTGCTTCGGCCACTATACTATATCACCTAGTTGGTGATATAGTCTCAGATCAATCTGCACGTTCCTCCATACATCTTCTACTCCATATGCAAGTTCCAACATGGTCAAAGCTCCAACTTTCTTATGTCACCTATTGATTCAAAGACATCGAGAAGGTCAAGATGTCAAAGTCCAAGGAGAGCAAATTCAGGGCAAGTGCACATGTGGTGTGTAGTCTATCTTCATTTTCGTCTATTTGTTATTTGAGTTTGTCTTGTTTATGTCCAAGATGGTCATTGATTCTCCCACGCTCCGGCTTACAGGGGAGTATAAGTAGTAAAAAGGAGATATTCGTCATGTAGTATGGGCCTATCTATAAGCCCATATATGTCAATCCATTTAGACAGTCAATCCGTCAGGTCTAGGGTTTGTGTCCACCTCTCCTATATATAGGAGAGGGTCTCTCTTGTATCTAACACACAATCAATATATCGCCTGTTCTTTCCAGTTAACAGTATCATTGTACCCCCCTTTAGTCATATTTAAATCATTATCTTTGTGATATGCTCGTCATTAAAACCATCGCCAGATGCAAAGGAAATCTTCTAGGTTTCATTTATCAAAGAGAAGCATGGTTTAAAATTTCAGTCAAAATTTCAAACTTTTGATTGAAATTTGGGTTTTGATGACCACCAGTAGAAATCTACGTACCTAGATTTCTACCGCTATCTAATTTAGTTAAATAAGGTTTGGTTTTGAGTTTTGACTACCTACCCTAATATTTTCAGTATGTCATTTTGACCAACTACCCAAAATTTTTGGTATGTGATTTGCATGGAATAAAATTTCGATCAAAATTGCAAAATTTGCTCGAAATTTCATTTTTTTTTGCAATCAGACATCAACACTTACGATCGGACATGTGAAATACACAAATATAGGGAACGAGACGTAATTTTGCAAAAATTTTGACCCTAGGTGCAAAATTTCGCCAAACAGGGTGAAATTTCACAGCAAAAAGCCCAGTTTGGGCCGTAATTTTGCGAAGTGGTACAAAAACACAACTTAAATTTTGAAAAATTTGTTCCTAAGACTGCTAATACTACATCTTGGGCATTTTGGCAAAAAAATTATTTCTTGCTTCTTATTTTTCTTAATTCTAAGGTATGCTTCTCCTATCCCTAGACCATCTGTACATTACTTCATCAATTTCTACTCTCTTCTATAGAGATATGGAAAAATACTCCAAAAATAACAAAGTTCTGTCATGGATATATGTATAAATGTCCCGTGTAACCTAGTTAAATGCTAACACTAGACTTATACAAGTTGTAATTCATAATTTTGTAACTTGTAACCATAAGTTTTAAATTATAAGTTGTAACTTGAATTTTTGGACAGTCTAATTGTCTAGCAGACTCGACATTTGTGTTCATTTGTGCACTCATTCATCAAGAAATGGATCCCACCCTAGCCTCTAAACATATTAATGTATTATATAATCTAGTGTATTTATGTCTAGACATTGTGTTTGCAGAATTTCATAACTTAATTCCTTCATTTTGCCATCAAAATTATGTCAAAATTGTTTAGCTTCCTTCACTTACAAATGTGGGAGAACCCCCACATGTCCAATATGAAATATTATTGCATATTTGAGTAGATCTTGGCGTTTAGATCGTTCCGGTAAATTTTCATGATTTAATTCGCTTATTCGGTCGTCGAAATTGTTAGGGCCGTAAATATCGAAATTTCGGAAAATTTCTATTTTTGGGCCATGGGACACGACATTGAAATCGGACATTTAATTTTATGGTCATTTGGTAAAACATATGGAAAAAATTCAAAAGAATATAAAAAATGTGAATTATAATGTATTGTTGAATTGAATGCAAAATATAAGATATAACATTTTATTGCACGAGAATATATATGCACTCGATTGCATAATCAAAATCCCTATCAAAACATATATGTATCTTTTCACTCACACATGTAGGAGCCTCCCATTGAAATCCCCATCAAAACGGTTCAAATTCTTTCACTCACACATGGTGAGACCCCCACTACATTCATTTGGCTGTCGAAACACTAGGAACACACATGTCGTATATTTTGTGAAAATTTGTTGAAATTTCCGTCAAAGTTTGTCAAAATTTCTATTTCTGTGGCCAAACAATGTTAAATTAGATATTTTCTTCCTTGGAAATGCCCTTTCGGTTGATAAATACCCCACACATCCTTATGAATCTAACAAACAAAGTCATTAAACACTTTCTTGATAAATTTGTAGTGGTCTTTATTGATGATATTCTCATATTTTCTCAATGATGACGAGTCACACTATGTCCATATCACAAGGTCCTTGATATTCTCCACCTAGAAGTTTATCGAAAGTTATACAAATGTGAACTATGGATTGATAAGGTCATGACCTTGTGCAACATTATTTCTGGTGGGAAGATTTCTACTGACCTCGCCAAGGTCACTATAATTTTTGACTGCAAGCTACTAACAATATCTCAGATCCAAACCGGAAAGTTTTATGCCGAATTATCCATTCAGGATTGATAAGGCCATGTTCTTGGGCTACATTATTTCTGGTAGGAAGATATCTAATAACCCTTGCCGAAGGTCACAAAAGTTCTTAGAGTGGCAAGCTCCTAAGAATGTCTCAGAGATTTGCATTTGATCTTTACTGGTTATTACTGACGCTTCATTCCTAATTTCAAAAAGGCCGCCTTGCTCCTAATTAAAGGGGTGCGTTTTATCTAGTTTGATGCCTGTGAGTATGGATTCCAAGAACTCAAGACCAAGCTGACCACTACTCCGGACCTGACTCTTCCTTCGGGAATTAATGGATTTGTTATCTTCATCGACACACATTGAGGTTTCGGTTTGAATAATTCCTGATGCAAGAAGGGAAGGTTGTTTCTCACGTTTTCTGGCAACTAAAACCTAATGAAGTAAGCTAACCAACCCACTAAAGGTTGTTGCTCACGCCTTCTAGCAATTGAAACCTTTGTTTCTCACGCCTTCTGGTAATTGGAACCTAATGCAGTATACTACCTAGCCCATGGCTTCGAGTTAGCTGCCATCATTTGTGCCCCGAAGATCTAGCGACATTATCTATATGGTGCTACTTTCGATATCCTCACCGACCATAAGAGTTTGATATACATTTTGACAAAAAATGAACCTTAGACAAAGAAGATGGTTCGAGTATTTGAAGGATTATGTGTGAAGCAACCTGCATCCCGGTCGATACTATCGACACTCTGTCGATAGTATCGAGATCAGTTCAGGTTCGAGTTGAAGCAATCGGCATCCCGGTCGATACTATCGACACTCAGGTCGATGGTATCGAGATCAGTTCAGGTTCGAGATGATGTTCTGTCGATACCATCGACATGAGTGTCGATGGTATCGACACCGGCGCAACGGCGGCTCGGCAATCCATCGGCAGTTTTGTTTTCTTTATAATATCTATGTTTTATTTCTTTTCTCTCTTAGTATCTCATGTACTTACCCTAATATATAAATACAAGTGAGTAGGCTCAAGCCCTTCTCACGTTTGCTGCGTCTTGCAGCCGACATTTGATCGGTGATTCTTGTCTTCTTTCCCTCTTCATTTCTTCTCACATGGTATCAGAGCGGAGATCGATCTAGGGCTTCTCCTTCCTCTCACCGGCGGATCTCTCCCTCTCCGGCGGGCGGCTGCTTCCCATCCGTCGACTTGGCGTAATCCACCGGCTGTGTAGAACCACCGTCGGCCATTCTGGGTCTGCGGTAGATATCCAACTCTACTGTAGCCTCCATCACAAAGTGTTTGGGGATCTCCGGGTGATCCAACGATCATTTAAAAACGCAACCGGAGGACTAGTTTCGTCTCAGCCATCATCCTAGTCACACCTCCTCCATGTGTGATTAGGAAGATCATTTGGAGGCTGTGAATGCATCAGTAACGCATTTCTCCTTGTTTGTCTTCTGTGTGTGACGTGTATCTCTCTGTCACCACAATCTGTTTGACGTGTATCAATCCGTCACATATTCCGTTCTACAATGGAGGATATCAAGACACCTACGATCTACAACGAAGTGTCACCTATCGCCTCCATCAAGCTCAACGGGAAAAATTATATTCTATGGATGAATGCCGTCCACACCGTCTTGGAGGCTCGTGACAGAGCAGGCCATGTTGACTCGGGTCCCAAGGCATCTACTGATGAAGGGTATGCTGAATGGAAGCGTCATGACAGTCTTGTGAAGACTTGGCTGTGGAATAGTATGGAACCTGCAATCGCCGCAAGGTTCATGTTCTACTCTACGGCCAAGGAAATATGGGACGCTGTGAAGCAACATTATTCTCAAGAGAAGAATGCTCTCCGTCAGTTTATGATCTATGATCGTCTGTTTGCTGAGAAACATGTTGACCGATCTCTTGAGGAGTAATTTGGGGCGGTTCAGGCTCTTGCTCAAGAGCTAAGTTATTATCATCCTGTGGTTGTTGCTGAACAGATAAAGGATAGAGATGATCTTGTTACAGCCAAATTCTTATCTGGGCTCAACTCAGCTTGTAGCTCCGCTCGGAGCGTTATTCTGGCTACTGATAAACTACCTAGTCTTGTGGAGGCTTATTCAAGGATCCAACAATCTCTATTTGAGTCTGCTTCCTTTGTTTCTGATATATCTTCTAGAAAATCCCATGCTTCTGTTGCTGCTGCGGTACGAGGAGGACGACCCGGTATGGGCAGAGGGCGTGGGACACGTCCTAAGTGTACCTTTTGTGACAAACCAGGACATACAGTGGAGAAGTGTTGGAAGAAACATGGGAGACCTGTTGCACCACCTGTGGGAGCAGCACATTGTACCACCACCACAGGATCCTCATCCTCTACAACTGTGGGTACTACCTCTGGCACCGGCATCACTCTTACCCAAGAGGAATATGATCGGTTCATTCAGGCGACACAACACATGAGTATGGGGTCATCATCATCTTCATCGGCAAATCTGGCATCTACAGCTGGTAATCAGGCTACATCTCTCATAGCATCTGGCTCATCCTCATCTTGGGTGGTTGACTCTGGCGCCTCACAACATATGACTGGTATGAGGAGATTGCTCCACACTATTGACTCATCTATTCCTCACCAATCTATTACACTGGCAGATGGTTCAGTGAAGAGAGTGTTAGCTAGTGGATCTGTCTCCCTAACACCCAAGATTGATCTTAAATCCGTTCACTTTGTGCCTGAATTTCCTTTTAATCTTCTTTTGGTTGCCAAATTGATTGACACTCTAAAATGTTGAGTAATATTTGGACCTTCTAGTTTCATATTACAGGATCTCAAGAGTATGAAGACGATTGGTGGGGGGCCTATGAAAGGTGATCTCTACCTTTTCAACGGTGACAGTCTGCCTCGCCAAATGCCTTCTACTGCTCCATCCATCCTGTTGAGTGGTTCCCCCTTACTATGGCATTGCAGATATGGACATCCTTCTTTGGAGAACCTGCGGAAGTTGGAACCAGAGCTGTCCCAATTATCTTCTTTAGCTTGTCCCTTTGAGTTAGTACATAGTGATGTGTGGGGTCCTGTAAAAGACCAGAGTTATAATGGTTTTCATTATTTTATCTCCTTTGTCGATGATTTCTCACGCATGACATGGATCTACCTTCTTAAAAGTAGAGAGTCTGTGTTGTCTATTGTGAAACATTTTCATACTGAAATTAAAGTCCAGTTTGATTGCAATATAAAAAGTCTCCAGTCTGACAATGTTTTAGAGTATGTTCAAAAGGCTATGTCTGATTTTTGCAGCTCGGTTGGTATGATTCATCGCACATCTTGTCCTCACACCCCTCAACAAAATGGGGTGGCAGAGAGGAAGAATCGCCATCTTCTTGATATTGCTCGATCCATTATGTTTCAATCCAATGTGCCCAAGAAGTTTTGGTCTGAAGCTCTTTTAACTGCTTGTTTCTTGATTAATAGGCAACCTTCTTCTGTTCTTCAAGGACAGACTCTGTTTTCTGTATTGCGTTCCATGGACTCCCCCTTTCCTGTTCCTCTTAGAGTGTTTGGTTGCACTTCCTTTGTCCATAACTTTGACCCTAAGGCCGATAAGCTATCTCCTAGGTCCATTAAAACAATGTTCCTGGGTTACTCTAACACTAGCAAAGGATACATGTGCTTATCCTAGTCTTCGCCGCATGTTTGTGTCTAGGGACGTCACCTTCCATGAGACCATTCCATATTTCTCCAATGCTATGAGCAAGGGGGAGCAGTTGAGAGAGGGAGAGCCACCAAAAATACAGAATGAGAGACTGGCACCATCGGTGCAGAGTGAGGGAGTGCCACCTATCATTCCGGATTTTACTTCTATTCCGGATGAACAAGCAGGGGATAGACCTACCATTGAGCATTACACACATGTTTACCATAGGCGAGGCAGGCAAGATCCAGAAGAAGTAGCGACACCAGTCCCTGAGCCCTCATCATCGCCGTCTACTCAAGAGACTCCTACATAGATATCAGATCTCGATCTTCCTATTGCTGTTCGGAAAGGTACTCGGTCCTGTACTATTAAACATCCTATTACAAATGTATGTTGCTTGTCTCATCTATCTAAGCAGGCCCGTGCATTCGCTATTGGGATTGATTCTGTGACTTTACCAAGAAATCATTTTGATGCTATGAAGAACAGTGGCTGGAAACAGGCTATGCAACTTGAGATGTCAGCTCTCTTAAATAATGGCACTTGGGATCTTGTTGATCTTCCTGCAGGAAAGAAAGTAGTGGGCTGTAGACGGGTTTTCACTATTCTAGAAGTTGTGGCTAATTGTCTTATTATTGAGATGATTAAAAACAGAGTATAGGGTTCTCTTTTATAAGACAAGAGAAAGGCACATGGTTTAGATATAACCCATGTGGGATAAAACAAGACAGGAATAACAAAGAAAAGAGAAAAATAGACTACGTAAAAAAGCAGGAAAGTCTATATACTAATACTCCCCCTCAAGCTGGAGCGTAGATGTCTAGCATGCCCAGCTTGGATGTCATAGCAGTGAACCTCGTCTTTGGTAGAATCTTGGTGAAGATGTCAGCCACCTGATCAGATGTATGAATGTAGGGAGTAGAGATTTGGCCCGATAGAACAGCTTCGCGAACGAAATGACAATCCACCTCAATATGCTTGGTCCTCTCATGGAAAGTAGGATTACTAGCAATGAAGGTAGCTGCTTTGTTGTCACAATACATTGGAATAGGAGACAAATCAGAAACGTCAAAGTCCTTCAGCAAGCTCCTAATCCAGAACAGTTCACAGGTAGTGTGTGCCATGGCACGATACTCAGCTTCAGCACTAGAGCGAGCAACTACAGACTGCTTCTTGCTTCACCAAGTGACAAGGTTACCTCCCACAAAGGTACAGTAGCCAGAAGTAGAGCGACGGTCAACCTTGCTGCCAGCATAATCAGAGTCAGAATAGCCAAGGAGTTTGCAATGCCCATGTTTCTTGTAAAGCAGACCTTTTCCAGGAGAACTTCAGATATTTCAGATAATGGCAGACAGCATCCCAATGGCATTGCCGAGGTTTATCCAAGTAGCGACTAACCAGCCCAACCGCAGCAGTAATATCAGCCCGTGTAACAGTAAGATAGATGAGTTTACCAACCATTCTTCGATACTGCTGATTGTCAGGATAAGCAGGAGAATCCTCATCATCCCAGTCGGTGTTTGGATCCAGAGGTGTGCTAGCAGGTTTAACACCTAGAAGACCAGTTTCAGATAGGAGGTCCAGAACATACTTCCGCTGAGATAAGCAGAGACCAGAAGAAGACCGTGACACCTCTATCCCAAGAAAATACCGTAGCGAGCCGAGATCCTTGGTGACAAAGTGTTTCTCCAGATAGCACTTTGTTGACTGAATACCAGCAAGATCACTTCCGGAAAGAATAATGTCGTCAACATAAACAATAAGGATAACAATACCCGCAAAAGTATTTTTCACAAAAACAGAATGATCAAACTGGGAGCGCCGGAAAGAAAATTTCTGAAGAATATTGCTGAGCTTGTCAAACCAAGCTCTGGGACTCTGTTTCAAGCCATAAATAGCCTTTTTCAGCCTGCAAACTTTAGAAGACTCTCCCTGACACACAAAACCGGGGGGTTGTGACATGTATACTTCTTCATGAAGGTCACCATACAGGAAAACATTCTTTACATCAAGCTGATACAGAGGCCAGTTAGAATTTATAGCAACAAAAATCAGAATTCTCACAGAGTTCAGGCGCGCTACTGGAGAAAACGTCTCGAAGTAGTCAACTCCATAGGTCTGTGTATACCCCTTTGCCACAAGTCTCGCCTTAAGCCGTTCAACAGTACCGTCTGGCTGGTATTTGACAGTGAAGACCCATCGACAACCAACTGGAGAGCAGGCAGCAGGTGGATCAACAAGGGCCCATGTATTACGTTCTGTAAGGGCCTTCATTTCTTCTTCCATAGCCTGACGCCATGCAAGATGTCTAAGAGCCTGAGCAGCATTTTTAGGTACAGATATAGCAGAAAGAGCCGCAGTGAAGTTAGCAAAATTAGCACCTAAATTAACAGTAGAGCAGAAATTCCCAATCGGATGCATAGTGCACGTTCTTGTCCCTTTCCTCAAACTAATAGGAATATCAAGATCAGAAAATACCTGCGGAGGTGTTTGATCTGACACAGAGGAAGAGGATGATGGAGAGGCCATAGAGGGAGCTGTCGGCTTCGGTCTTCTGTGATAAACTTTCAGAGGTGGCTTTTCAATCGGAGCATCAGAATTATCAGGTAAATCATCCACCACAGGTAAAGGCGTGTCTACTAGTAAATCCGAAGTGAGCGCAGAACCAGCCGAAGAATAGAAAGGCATATGCTCAAAAAATACCACATCCGCAGATACAAACCACTTTTTAGAAATAGGATCATAGCATCGGTACCCCTTTTGAGTGCGAGAGTACCCTAGGAAAATACACTTAGTCGCTCTAGGATCCAATTTAGTAAGGCCTGGCCGAAGATTCTTAACAAAACATGTGCTCCCAAATATGCGAGGCGGGACAGAAAAAAGAGATGCATCGGGAAACAAAATCTGAAAAGGAATCTGATTGCCGAGCACAGAGGATGGCATGCGGTTAATAAGATAACAGGCAGTGGCTATCGCCTCGGGCCAAAAAACCTGGGGAACATGGTAGTGAAAAAGAAGGGTACGAGCAACTTCGAGAAGATGACGATTCTTGCGTTCAGCGACACCGTTTTGTTGTGGGGTATAAGCACAGGAAGTTTGGTGGATGGTGCCCTGACGACGACAAAAGGAGCTAACAGAGGCTTGCATGAATTCCAATGCATTATCAGTGTGAAAAATTTTGATAGGCTTAGCAAATTGAGTGCGGATTTCAGCAAAAAATTCAGTAATTTTTTCAAGGATAGTAGATCTATCTTTAAGCAAAAATAGCCATGTGGTTCTAGAAAAATCATCAATGAAGCTCAGAGAATATTTAAAACCAGAAGTGCTTGCCACAGAACATGGACCCCAGACGTCAGCATGTATAATATCAAAAGGTGCTTTAGAACTGATACAAATTTTTTTGGAAAAGGTAGCACGAGTCTGCTTGCCAAGCTGACATGTCTCACAATGAAAAACAGAACTAACTATATCTGGTAACATGACTTTTAACTTCACAACAGAAGGATGTCCCAATCTATAATGCCACTGGATGTCTGCCACGGATGATGTCAAATATGCAGCTGTCGTTGGCTCGTCCAAGTAGTAGAGTCCATCCGGTCCCTCATGGCCTGAACCAATCGTCATCCTCGTGCGCAACAAAAATTTATTGAACTCATTTAGGAAAAATAAAGATAGGTGACTCATTCTAATCACATAATTACCTTTATCATGTAAGTAATAAACTTCGATAAACATGTATATCATTGTCTACACTGAGCGAACCCAATTAATGTCACAATTATCTTCAAACACTTCATAAATATTATTGGTTTCCTCCGCTACATCCTCTACTTCGTTATTCTCAGTAGCTATGTTTTCCAATGAGATATCAAAAGTATCCCTTGGTGTCCATTGACAAACAATGCTCCAATTTTTATCTTCAATGTCAACACAGTAAAAAACTTGGGTGGCTTGGTCAGGATAAATAAAGGGTTCATCATCAAAACTTGTCCTTGATGTGTCAACAAGTGTGAAACCAAATTCATCAACATATGAACCTATACCTTCCCCCATATCATACCATTTACATTTGAAAAGACATATAGGAGAGATACTTTCATATTGAAGCTCTAATATGTCTACTAACACTCCATAAAACATGTTGTCATTGGGGCCTTTTGTTTGAATACCACAATTTTGGGTGACACGGGTACTATCTATTGCTTCAGTGTCAAATTTGTATCCATTCACAAAATATCCTTTATAAGAACGTACTCCTAGTGTAGGGCCCCTGGCAAGAACTCGCACAACATTGGGAAGAACCATGTCTCGAGGGAGAGAACGCACCTGATGATATTGAATATGTACGTTATTGACATTAAGAAAAGGATAGGTGTTATCTATTTATTCCAAAAATCAAAACTTACATAATTTGAGAACCACTTAACGTAATGATTATGTTGTTCGCTGTATTTGCACTTCATTCCAAGATGGATTTTGATGTCTTATCTCATTGGCATGCATCCTTATATAGTTTTATATACAATAAAAAAATAGATGTATTATATAAAATTTTAAAAAAGAAAATCATCATTACTAACAGTGTAAAATACTTACAATAAGTATGGTTCAATTTCAGCGGTATTGAACAAAATGAAGCGATGAGCTTGATTGATTTCTGCATATGAGGGGGTCAAGAATAAATCAGCACCAATAGGTCCCTCCTCAAATCTTATAGGCCTACTTAAGCAAGAATCTACATTTTCCAGATAATGTTGGCAAAAAGTTGTTGCCTCTTTTAAGAGATATCCCTCTGCAATAGACCCTTCAGGTCTACTTCTATTGCATACAAATTGCTTCAAAGAGTAAAGGAATCTCTCAACTGGATACATCCATTTATACTCTACACCACCTGCAACTCTAGCCTCATATGGTAAATGTATCGTTAGATGGACCATAATGTCAAAGAATGCAGGTGGGAAAATACGCTCGAGCTTGCAAAGAATAGTTGGTATTAATGCTTCAAGTTTTTCCATATTCTGAACATTGATTCTTTTTGCACACAGAGACTTGAAAAAATTACAAAATTCAATCAACGCTTTGGCAATTGGTCTTGGCAGAGTTCTTCTTAGAGCCAGAGGTAAGAGATGCTGGAT